>QNTS01001211.1:85602-125428 GCA_003317085.1 Hucho hucho | reverse complement strand
TTAGGGATTGATTCCTGTATAGCAGTCTCTAAAGACCATGTAAACATAGGCAGGGTCAGTGAGGTGTTAGGGATTGATTCCATTATAGCAGTCTCTAAATACCATGTAAACATTAGCAGCGTTAGCGAGGTGTTAGGGATTGATTCCTGTATAACAGTCTCTAAAGACCATGTAAACATTAGCAGCGTTAACGAAGTGTTAGGGATAGATTCCTGTATAGCAGTCTCTAAAGACCATGTAAACATTAATAGCCCTAGTGAGGTGTTAGGGATAGATTCCTGTATAGCAGTCTCTAAAGACCAGGTAAACATTAGCAGCGTTAGCGAGGTGTTAGGGACTGATTCCTGAATAGCAGTCTCTAAAGACCATGTAAACATTAGAGCAGAGTTAGCGAGGTGTTACGGATTGATTCCTGAATAGCAGTCTCTAAAGACCATGTAAACATTAGCAGAGTTAGCGAGGTATTAGGGATTGATTCCTGAATAGCAGTCTCTAAAGACCATGTAAACATTAGCAGAGTTAGCGAGGTATTAGGGATTGATTTCTGTATAGCAGTCTCTAAAGACCATGTAAACATGGTCTCATGACATCGAATGTATCATCCTATCATCATAGGGTTGAACACTAACTAACAAAGGTTTAAGCTTAAATAAATCAGCTGTTTAGTGCACTTGGTCCGGTGGGAGGTGGGAGTTGAGGATGATAAGTTGAAAACGTATGGTGCATCGTCTTGCCCTGGCAGACTCTCTGAGGGGGATATGGGGTATTAAAGTTTTACGACTGGCAGCCGCAAGTTTTACGATTGGCAGCCGCGCTAGCTGCCTGAGTCACTCACAGGCACTGGTCAGAGAGCAGTCTCACCTGTCACATTACTTTTTTTTAAACCACTGTCTGGTCTTATGGCTTTGGCCTTGGATTTGTTTGCTACTTACGTACGATAGTATATTCAAGTTTGTAGAGGCATGTAAGAACAATGTACAGTTGATAGGGTTGGTCCATGGCTGTGATAGTGACTGTTCTGGCTTGACACGGGTTGGCACTTGACACGGGTTTGCACTTGACACAAGTTGGTGCTTGACACAAGTTGGTGCTTGCTGAGCCCTACAATCCACTGTTTTCCCTGCTAACACCTCCTGGATTTCCACTGTTTTCCTTGCTAACATCCGCTGGTTCTCCACTGTTTTCCCTGCTAACACCCCCTGGGTTTCCACTGTTTTCCCTGCTAACACCCCCTGGGTTTCCACTGTTTTCCCTGCTAACACCCCCTGGGTTTCCACTGTTTTCCCTGCTAACACCCCCTGGGTTTCCACTGTTTTCCCTGCTAACACCCCCTGGGTTTCCATTGTTTTCCTTGCTAACATCCGCTGGGTCTCCACTGTTTTCCCTGCTAACACCCCCTGGGTTTCCACTGTTTTCCTTGCTAACATCCGCTGGGTCTCCACTGTTTTCCCTGCTAACACCCCCTGGGTTTCCACTGTTTTCCTTGCTAACATCCCCTGGGTTTCCACTTTTTTCACTGCTAACACTGTTTTCCCTAATTATACTGTCTCACTTCCCTACTGTCTGTGGATGACCCTTTAACCCTCACATTAACCTAGTTATAGAACTGTTTCCCTACTGTCTATGGGTGACCCTTTAACCCTCACATTAACCTAGTTCTAGGACTTGTAAGAGTCTTTAAAACCTGCTTGATTAGAGGTTCAAACAGGGTCTTATATAAAGCAAATGATCAGATCATGACGTGTTGGTCATGACGTGTGGGTCTCCTAATTTGGCCAATTGTCTATTTCACCGCAGTCAGAATGCTCTCTCAGAATGATCTCTCTGAAAGATTGTGAAAACACCACAGTACGTACGTGCATAACCTATACCTCATCAAACTGCGTGGCATTCCACTGACACATCGTGCCACGGGTTGCCGAGGATCTAAAATAAAAACTAAAAAGGTCGGCCATGTCAGAGCTGCGCGAGACAAAACAATAAAATACATTTATACACATGCAATGTGACAGAGTCACAGGTGGCCATTGTGGGTCAAGGGGGCCTTATAAACGTACTTTAACTGTCTAAAGCTAGAACCCGTCCTGCAGCTTTTCCCAACCGGTGGGCTTGTAAACTAAAGGTGTAAATCAAAGCGTTTAATACAGTGGCGACGCCGTCTTTCAGGCGCGTTGTTTGACTGCTTTGTCAGTCAGGGAATCAATTAATCAATGCCTGACAAACACTCGTGCACCACAAAACATCACAAGGCATGACAGTAAAGTTTTCATTGCGCTTGTTAAAAGGTCAAGACTGGTGACTTTTATGCCAGGACAAAAGTCACCAGATTATGAGTGAAATATCCAGATAAACCTTAATTATGGGTGGCCACAGCTGGAATTTAATCCACGACCTATGGCATTGCAAGTGCCATGCTCTACCAACTGGGCTATAAAACCAAACGTCTCTTCATTGTTATTAGACGTGTGCTGTTGTGCTGCATCCATTGCCTTTGTGCGTAGATATACCTAACTGAGACTATTTCAGCACTTCAGTCACTTGAGGGGATTCATATCGTACCTCACAATTACTGATCTCATCTGTTGGAAGCAGTTTAAAGGGTCAGTTTGTGCCAAGGGGGATCTGAGTGGGGCACTCTAGGTCTGGGTAAGGGTTCTGGGGTCTGCCAAGTAACAGAGGCCGAGAGGACGTCCCGCCTCCCCTATTCCTCTCATTAATCACACAGCAAGACACACTGGACCCACACACTGTAGGACAGGGATGGGCAATTCCAGTCCTCGCGGGATGGAGCGGTGTTACACTTTTTACCCATCCCTAGCAAACACAGCTGATTAAATTAATTGCATTCTAAACTGAAGATCATGATTAGTTGATTATTGGAGTCAGGTGTGTTAGCTGGGGCTGGGGCAAAACTGTGACACCAATCAGGCCCCTGAAGACTGGAGTTGGCCATCCCTGCTGTAGGACATCGCTTTGAATGTGTCATGCTCCGTGGAAACAACATTTTCTGTGTGACTGAAATTAGATGTAACTGAATCACAAGATGCTTGTCAATGAAACACAGTCTGCATGGCCTTTACGATGCCCACATGCGATTGGACGGTACTTAGGACGGTATAACTAAATCATATTATAGATACAGCAGAGAAGAAAGTGTCAAAATCCGTGATGGTCTATAACAGTGGTTCTTAACTCTGGTCCTCGAATACCGCCAACAGTAGATATTTTTCTTGTTGTCCCGGCAAAGCACACCTGATTCAACTTGTCAACTAATCATCAGGCCCTCAATGACTTGAATCAGGTATATTTGTCTGCAGCTACAACACAAATGGGTGCTGTTGGGGGTACTCAAGGACCGGTGTTGGGAACCACTGGTCTATAATGTTGTCGCTTAGTAACGGCTTAGCTGAAATGCGCCAAACCTATTTTGAGGTGCTTATTAAACACGAGTTACCTATATCCCATTGCCTGTAGGAACATAAAGTAATGCAAATACGCCCCTCTGCACAGAAAAGTCACACTGTGTCCCTGAATAGCACAAATTAGCGATGTGCTAGACGGACAAGATGGCCACCGTCCATTAGCAATGCTCTAGTAGATTGGTTAAAGGGGAAGGCAATATCGTAAATCATTGCATTTGCTGGCAGTAAATCACTTGGAACTGGCCGCTGCCCAACAGTCACTACGTAACCTAGTTATTAGCATCGCATATCATCCATTTATAAAGCTTTAGCTCAGGCACTTTTAGCTTAAAGAACACATTGCATGGGCGTGACAGAATGTTTTTACACGACTGGGAAACTTTGTGGTTCAGTAGGTAGGTTCTGACTGTAGCAGTCTCAGCAGTGACCTCCTTCACTCATGGGAGCGAGAGGAGTCTTAGGCTGCATCCCGAATAGCACCCTATTCCTTAAATAGTGTACTACTTTTGTCCAGAACCCTGTGGGCGTCCCTGTGGGCCCTGGTCAAAAGTAACGCACTGTGCAAAAGGTTGCCATTTGCGACGTTGTGATCGCCACTAGCCTATACCCACCACGCCTGGGTCTAAAAATAGGAGGAGTTCTAAAAAAGATTTATGTCCTATGCACTCGTGATAGGCACTTGAGAGAGATGGTGTCAGAGAGAGAGAGAGAGAGAGTGTGAGCTAAATGAACTGCTAGTGAGCGAGAGAGAGAGAGAGAGAGAGAGAGAGAGAGAGAGAGAGAGAGAGAGAGAGAGAGAGAGAGAGAGAGAGAGAGCATATTGTTTAGCTGGTGGTTTGTTTTTTAGGTCTCCTCCTAAATACTGGTATTCTGCAGCCAAGTCAGCACTTAAACCCTATGATACATTTTAATTGCTACAGTGCAACATTCACTCATTGAATCTCCATTCTGCATTTCTATTGCCCAATAATTTGCATGGAGCTGTTGATGACTCAGCCACCGGGATGTTTGAGGGCGTGGAACGGAACGGCTGGCGACGCTGTTAATTTACACCCCCGACTACTGCGTTCCGCTCGAAGTCATGAAGCCTACACCTGTCATGCATTACTGCCACACTGCAAAGGGGGTGGGGTCGGGGTGGGGTACCAACAGGGCAGTTCAGGGGTGTTACATTGAGTGATTCATCCAATCCCCCTGGGTGTAATAGATACTTTAGCGGTTGTCTAGGCAACAGTGTGGGCAGATTCAGTTAATCTACTGAGGAGTATTCATGATGTGCAAACAAAGCTACATTTCCCTATTGATTGTGTTGTTACTTGGCCTAGCTATGTTCTGTTGTAGGAGTTGATAGGAGTTGACCTTAACTGCTGGTTCCAGGGTCAGATATGTTCTATCCTAATGAGGATTTAGGCTGAGGACATCTGATCCTAGGTCTGTGTTTAGGGGCCAGTTCAACCTCAAGGTTAGGGGCCAGTTCAACCTCAAGGTGGATTGCTGAGATACCTCTCTGGCACAGAGGTTTTCAAACCTCTCCTCTGGGACCCCAGTAGTTTCACAATTTAGTTGTACCCCTGAACTCGTTCACCTGATTCACCTATTCAAGGGCGTGATAATTCTATAGTTTGCAAGTTGAATCATGTGTGTTTGTTACGACTTCTGCCGAAGTCGGTCCCTCTCCTTGTTCGGGCGGCGTTCGGTGGTCGACGTCACCGGTCTACTAGCCATTTCTGATCCATTTTTCAATTTCCATTGGTTTTGTCTTTGTTTTTTTCACACCTGGTTTCAATTCCCCAATTACATGTTCATTATTTAAACCTCTGTTTCCCCCATGTTTATGTACGTGATTGTTTATGTTCTGGCATTTCTGACGGCTGGTTTTGTATTCGGGTTTTGTTATATTTACGCCCGTAGTGTTTTTGTGACAGGTATTTTTCCCTCAGCTGTTAGATTGTATTTTTTGGAACTGGTGCGTCTCTATTAACAGTACCTTGTACACACATTTCTTCTCTCCTGCACCTGACTCCTTTCACCAGTCACACTTAGCCTGACAGTGTTAGCTCTGGAATACATCAAATAGCGATATACATAGAATGGGCTGGGGGACCGGAGGAGAGATTTGCTCTAGCATGGAAGTCTGATTTCTGAATTCAGTTGGCCTTAATCCTCTCCAGTCCACCTGCTCTTAATTAGTCCTACACTGTAGTACTGTATTACACAATAATGATATCACAAGCCAGACTGGAATCCAATCCATTATGCAGCACTGTTAACACCCAGGCTGTCTTCCCCTCACTTGGACTGTTGATGATGCAAACCCCATGGGGGGAAGTGAGAAACAACCCATACCGCTCCGTTTGTCCCACCTGGGGCACCCGTATCATTTTCATCCTGTCTGCACCAAATCACTTCAGTGTCTCCTCTCATCATTCTGAGGTTGATTTGAAACCCCACCCACATGCCTTCACAACCTAACTCACCCTCACAACCCGCCACCTTTGTCCCAGCACCTAGGGTAGGCTTACGACAGCAACGATAACCACACACCATGCATCAGCAGTAGTAGTTGGAGCTCTGTAATCTGAGAGCGTGGGCGGCTGATATAAGAGAGTGTTGGGTCTACGGAACAAGATGGGCAGTGAGAGTATACTTGTTAGGGATATTCTGGTAGCAAGAGCACATCTTATTTAGTGGAGACTGGCGAAATAGAGAGATATGTTATTTTCTCAGTGTGGTCAGTCATGAGATTTGATTATCAATTTGATATGATCATTATAGAAATGTACTATGCCACAGAAATAGCCTGGACATAAAAAAATGGTCGGCCCCTATTTGATTTGAAGTCGTAGTCACACAGACACGGTTTATGGAATGCCTGGAGGATTTACAGACATGTTCTTAATGTCACCCCCCAACAATAACCATACTATTATCTGTGAAAATAACACGTCACATGCATCACCATCATCACCATCATCATCTTCTTCTTTTCCCTTAGAATGGGAAAGTAACTGAACACACCCTCCACCGTCAGTAGTCACTGGCTTGTCTTCACATGTTCATGGAACATGCCTAGCAACAGCATACATCTTGTCATCTTGTGATATGGTTGGTATTTTTTTTTACACATACAAGATGGCATACGTACATCTCCAGTAGCTAATGCTGCCTCCCCATGATCCACATATCTCCCTGCCTACGGTTGCTAGCCGTCCCGTCCGTTCCTTACCATATCCTGTCAACATTGTGAGCACTTGTTTATCCATTCAGACAGGTGTTTGAATAATGTGCCTCTCTGTCCAATAAATAAGGATTGTCATGAGGCTGAGGGGTGAGGCGCGGCGCTAAGGGGTAAATTTACGACAGCCAAATATATCTTTCACCTCATTGATCATGAAATGTGAGTGACTCCAAAGAACTCTGCGAGCAGGTGCGGTGGCGAGGGTAGGGGCCCTGGGACGGTGGTGAGTGTTAGGGGGGTGACGAGAGAGAAATAAAGGGTGGAGTGGAGTAAGAGAGAGAGAGAAAGAGAGAGAGATGGGACACAGCAAGGGAGTCAGGCAGGTTGGGTGATGGGAAAAAATCTATAATCTGACTCAGAGTTCAGAGGTGAGGTGGATTCCAAAGGCAGGGGTTGTGTGTTTTTCATCCCCACGACATGTCTCCAAATCTAGCATCGACCGCCGCGGGGTACGGGGGACAATTAACCACAGGTGCACTTTGGTGACGCAAACAGCAACCAGTTATGACAGGAAATAGGATTGAGAGGCAAGTCATTCGGAACCCCACCACCACTAAACACCCTGAGAGAGACGTATGCACAGCGCATAGAGTACATAATGTTGTCAGATAGTTCATCCCCGTATCGATTACCAGGCCGGCATGGATGGATCATGTGTTTCTGTGTCTGTTTTTAAATGTTTCTGGTATCGAATACAGCGCTTGGATCAGATGTCTGTGGCATGTTTAAATACACCGGCACGCTGTCTCTCATTCCTTCTCTCTCTCTCGTCCCCCCTTCTCTCCATCATTCCCTCTGTCTCTCAAACATACAGCTTCTGTTTCTCATAAACACATGCACACACACACAAAATGCACATTCTCTAGGACCTAGGTCTATATCACACCATTGCTCTTTCTCACACAAATACAACCTCTGTCTATCCCTCTATCAGTGTGTGGATGACAGCAGTTTAATATGACCCAGGGGGAATGAAGGCAGTTGTCGTTACAAGCCTGATAATTCGTCAAGTGATGAGCGAATGAGAGGGTCATTTGAGCTTTGGCCACAGACACACCGGAATGTTGGGAACAGCCAATCACAGGACACAGTCATTTCCATACAACTTTATTTATTCCCATCAGGAGTGACTTTAAAAATCAATTTAGACATGTTTGCATTGTTAAGAGAAAGACATAGTAGTGTTGAAGTTGATGCAGTCTCAAATCCTAATTTAGCCTCATCCTGAATTGATGTACTGTTTTGAAAAAAAAAATGTGTACAGTACATGACACTAACATAACAGTAGGTATCTTATACAGAAGCATGTAACAAAGGTTTCCCGTAACAAATGTCTAATATCTCAATATTGACCAAATATGCAATCTGTCATAATTTCACAAAACAATTGCAAATAGGAACACAAAATAACTGATTTATGCTGGTAGTGTGGTAGAAACGTTGTTTGTAGTTTACGTAAATTATAGTATTGAATAAACTATAATTTACACATTTTGATAGAAAATAAGATATTGTGTGTCGTATGTCTTTTTTGGAGCAGAAAATGCGCAATAAGATTCGATTCAATGCCTAAAATGTAAGCATTGGTTCTGCTCTCGATTAGTCAGCCTGTTTTCATGTAGGCTTTTTGCGCAAGCGGTTATATCCTTCATCACAGGGAAGAGAAGTGCCGATTTCATCAAGTCGCACAAAGAACCACACCCGGTATTGTATGACAGGTAGCTATGTCTAAAGAGATTATTTTCAAAAATAGCATCTTCACGGATTTCAATCACCGTTCATTCAGGGAGAAAATACCATGCATGCTTTCTCGTTCTGCTGCTGGCATCGCAGCAAAAAACAAAATGGCTTTACAATGCAGCTAGTTAGCTAACCTAGGCCTGGAAAGCTGCATTTAGTCGGACACTGCACCTAGTCAACCTGGAACGTGTTTATCTGCAAACGTTAGTTATAAAACGACAGGAATGTTTTTGCACGAGTGCACAACTGGTTGGTAATAGCCAATAAAATGGGCATTACATGAGCTTGCTGATTAGGTTAGCTAACTGTCATTTCAACTGGTTAGCATCAAGGCGTTTGTATTTAAGCGGCATTTGACATCTGGTGCAGTTTGTATATTTTGTATCGGCTAACTTTACAGTACAGTTAGAGAAATTCGTGTTATATTAGCGATCTAGCTCATGTAAATGAATAACCGGCCATCTACAGCTATGTTGCTAAGAGCCCAATAATGGACTTGAGGCTAACGTTTCACCGACCTTATAGTGTAAGGGCCTTACCGTTACGTGTTGTATTTAGAGGCGAATTGGCTCTAAATAATCAATTTAAATGTGAATCGATTCTCAATTCCGGTATGGTTCTAGAAACATAAAGCTTTTTTCCTTTCATATCACAAAACAATTTCACAAATGGAAAATATACAGTTTTGTTTTAAAGGTCGGCTTTGGGCAAAAATAACGTATTCAAACGGTATAACTGATCAATGCTCCATCATACCAGGTCATTTAATGCTTAAAAACAAAATGAGATATTTGACCAAAAAACGAATCCTGTGAAATGACGTCAACACATATGGAGTTACTGGCTAGCTAAAGTTGCAGTTTAGCTAACGAACGAGCTACGTCGGTTTCAGTGCGCATGACCAGAATGACACATTAACGAACCACCGAAGGCACTCCCCATTTCTCTTAAAAAATGAGAAAGGGCAGAGTTCTTTTTTTCTTGTCAAAAGTCGACCTTTTACCAGGTTTACACAGTTACAGCTGATAGTATTTATCAGTGACAACACGTTTGTGGCGTCTGTCTTCTGTTAATACTCAGGTGTTCAGAGATGCAGATAGCTAATTAGCACAGAGTTGACTCTGGCGTTTTCCTTCAACAAGCACTGTAATATGGCAGTGTGGGAAACCTAACCCTATAAAGGTGTGTAGTAATTGAACCTTTTTGTTTTATGGAAATGATTTCTAGTTGATATGAAATATACATTCCGTATGTTTACAAAACTGTACGGCAAGTGATGCATGTTAAAGTTTAGAGAAATGTCTGGGCTTTTATTGCCAGACATATGCTCATCCAATGGAGGCTGTTGGGAAGAGCTATAGGAGGACGCTCATTGTAATGGCTGGAATGAAATTAATGGAACGTAGTCAAACGTGCTTTCCACATGTTTGTGTTTGATACTGTTTTGTTTATTCAATTCCAGCCATTACAATGAGCCCGTCCTCCTATAGCTCCACCCACCATCCTCCGCTGCTGTCATCAATAGGCGTTAAAGGTAGTTAGCCTCTATCAATGGAGTATGTTCCTAGTTACTGTACCCATTGTCATTTGATCAGAATCCTATATACAAGTCCTTTCTTATGCATAGAACTTTGAGACTGATGAATGATGACAACCCAGATTAGCTTCTAACTAACCTATCCCTAACATCCACACAAGCTTGCTTGATCAGTGTACTAAATCTGTGCAGTATGCTGGACTTCTCAATTACAAGATAGACTATCAGAGTCTAATGGCAAAATGGGACTGACGTTTACTCATCGACTCCTTAAGGCATCAGCATGCTTCCGTTCTACTGGCGCCTATGCGAACCGAATGAGTGTGCTCACATACTCCCTTAAAATACCTTTCTCTTGAAAAATTTGAGAAAGGCGGCAATAGCACTTTGTCCGTTTTTCAGACACCGTAGGCAGTATACACTTCCGAATTAATCTAAGGTAACTCAAGAAATCGGTCATTAATTGTAACTTTTTTGCAGAGATCTTAGTCGCCCAATTTTACTTCTAACTACGATGTTTGGTGCAGTATTTTTCAATGAAAAAATGTGTGTGAGAATGAGACATCTCTCATTGAATGACAACAAAGACTTTATAAAAAAATCCCTACTGTTGACCAGGCACAGATGAAAGGGGCGTAGACTTTGGCTACTACCGACTTCGGCTTGCCTTGAGAGAGAAATGTCTGTGCCCGAACAACTGAAAATGTCATCATAATACATGCAGAAACCCTTCTGAACTTTTAAGGCAGGGAAGCATGCGAATACCTTTACAATTGAATGTCTGTCATCTGAAATCGGTGTAAAAAATACTACTGTTTGGGCTTCTATAGAATTTATGTACAATTTTTTTCCATTAATATTCCTTGTTTCAGGTCAACATCATATCAAATTGTACATATATTTTAATAAAAGCAAGAATAAAGATTACATAAAACATAACATAAGCAACAGAAAACAAAGGTGACAGGGCTGGTTGGTATACTATATTTTACATTAGAAACTGGGTTGTTCGAGCCCTGAATGTTGATTGGTTGACAGCCGTGGTATACCACGAGTATGACAAAAAATATTTTTACTGCTCTAATGATGTTGGTAACCAGTTTATAATAGCAATAAGGCACGTCTCGGGTTTGTGGTATATGGCCAATATACCATGGCTAAGGCCTGTATCCAGGCATTCCGCATTGTCGTGCTTAAGAACAGCCCTTAGCCGTGGTATATTGGCCATATACCACACCCACTTCCCTTATTGGTCCGATATACCGGTATTTGGTGTACGGACCGGATTGGGTTTTTACTTTAAGTTCTGTAACTGTATTTGAATGTTTGGTTTGTTAAATCTGATACGCCATGTGTATTGTCCATTTTTATAGTTTACTCCACTACTTGAGTCATCTCTTTCCGCTCTCTATTCAAAGTTTCCGCTATTATATTCTAACTATAGAATTAGAATAATACATTTCCATGATTCCAACAGTTCACCCAAGTGAACGTTTGGTTTAGGTCCACTCAGTCCCTTAAGGGGGCAAGGTAAATGCCAATAAATACACAGCCATTCTGAGTGAGTGATCACCATCAACCTATGGTGAAGAATTTCTATCCTGATAGGAGTGGTCTCTTCCAAGATGACTATGTCCCCATCCACAGGGCACGAGTGGTCGCTAAATGGTTTGTTGAATGAAAACGATGTAAACCATATGCTATGGCTGTCTGTCACCAGATCTCAACTCAATTCTACACCACCATCAACAAAACACCAAATGATGGAATTTCTTCCGGAAGAATGGTGTTGCATCCCTCCAATAGAGTTCCAGACACTTGTAGAATCTATGCTAAGGCGCATTGAAGCTGTTCTGACGGCTCGTGGTGGTCCAACGCCCTGTTAAGACACTTTATTCTGGCAGTTACCTGTACATTACATGACATGATTAAATTTGTATTACATTAACACAAATAAACATTCTTTCTTATTACCCATGACACTTCTCAGGGTATCTGCAAGATTAGGGGAAAGCTAGCATGAAGGGGTCCCATGTTTCCCCCGTCTTCGTTCTGAAGTATGGAATACCTTTTTAAATATCTCAGAATACCACTGATTTTTTTTATAGTAGGTTGCTGGTCTTTTATCCAATTCAAAATAATCAATTTGCGGGCCACAAAGCGTGTATATATTTTAAGGAGGTGGTAGTGTAAGTAGTGGCCTGTTTTCTGTTCCACCTAATACGAGTAGCCACGGGTCCATTCTTCTAGGACATCTTAACATGCCCTTCAGCTCAGTTTAGACATTCTCCCAGAAAAGTGTTAGTGTGGTGGGTAGGTCCAAAACAAGTGCTATTGGGTACCTTTCATTGTTGTACTTATTTTTGTACTTACCCATGTTATTCTTTTATTGGCCTTTGTATCAATTTGATGGTAAGTCTAATGGTGTTGAATAGTTAACATTGCTTTGCTTTTCCACCCTGTAAAAGAGCATGACGGCAAGACGTTTAAGAGAAGATGATGGATTTTTCGCTCCCCTAACCACTCAATTTAAAAGGAAACAAAAAACAGTGAAGTCATAGACATTTCTAACTACATAGGGACCCCCTCCTGTAAGAAAACCAAAAAGAAGAAATAATACAAAACAAATCAAATTTAAGGAGGCCCAGCATCTGTAATCCTGTTTCTGCTTTCCACCTCTCAGCTTCGCGTTGCTCACAGAAAGTCGATCCCAGCTCTACCCTCTATCAGCTTGGGCAGATAGGGCAGCCAGTGCCTTTGGTACCATAGGCCGGGGAACCCCGTTCCTCTTCGGACCGGCCGCGGCTATCCGCCTGGCCCAGATCAAAGCCCAGCTAGCCCTGCACCAACTCGGCATCATCGCTGCTGCTAGTAACCACAGCAACCAGCAACTGGCCCTGCTCAACCTTTTCCAGCAAGCAGCTGCCAACAACATTGCTCAGCCGCTCAACCCAGTCATGTACCAGCCTCAGCAACAGGGGGTGCCCTTCAACAGGCCCAGGATCATGCCATACCAACAACCGGGCCACTCTACGGACGGCAACAACATGGCCCAGATGAACAGCTACCAGGTGGGTCAGTTCCCGCCGCAAACACGACTACCCGAGGAGCTGGAGTCTGCTATCTCTGTCCGCGTTCAGGGCGGGAGGGACCAGGACCACCGACTGCTCAACCAGAATACCCAGATCTCCCGGCAGCACTGTGTAGACCCCCGCATGCACGGGGACGGTCACGGTGAGAGTTCAGAGACTGGCTATTCTAACAGCAACAACCTGGTCTCGCTCTCCTGCGATGACCAGCAGAATCAGATGCAAGATGTGGACTGGTCCAACTACCAGACTCCCAGTAAACTCTTTGGTCTCAATCAGCAGCAGCACCTCCAGCAGTCCTCCCACTCTCATGCCAACCCCATCAGCGGGCATTCAGGAGGGGGTATGCAAAGCTGGAATGCTCCTGTTTCTGAACCGGGTCGTCCACAGGGTGGAAACATGCAGGGTCTGTACGTACCTGAGAGCGCAGGCAGTATCCTGGCCGGCTTTGGCTTGTCAAACGATGACCTGGAGGTTCTCAGCCACTACCCTGATGACCAACTAACTCCAGACACTCTGCCCTTCATCCTACGTGACATACAGATCCACAAAACAAACAGAAACACAGGCCCTCCTGCGTTCTCTCAAACTCTCCCTGTTATTCCTAACCTGCCGCCACCGCCTCGTCTTTCTCCACCACAGCGGCATTCTGCACATTCATGTACACCCGACATCCCAAGTTTTCTGAGTGTGACGCAAACGGCGGGTAAAGTTATCGACTACGGCCACGCGAGTAGGGCGTCGGAAGAGGGTGGAGACTCTTACAAACGCGAGCTACTGCCTAAGGAGAGAGCGACTAAACCAGAGTCTAAGCCCACCGGTTTGTCTTTGAAACGTAAAGCTGAATCCCCAAGGCGGCACCACTCGCACGACGACTCCTCCGACTCAAAGAAAGACAAAGACTACAGGAGGCGTGCTCCAATCCCCGACGCTCACAAGCACAAAAGGACGCCCATCAGAGAGCCGCCATCGAGATCTTGTTCAGAGCGCGAAGGGTCCAGAACAAGGCCACAGTTCGAAGCCAGGAGTGAGTCGTCAAAATCAACCAGACCCTCCGGTGCCAAACGCAGCTCTAGCGCCACCAAGAGGCTCCCAACACCCACCATGATAGGTGATTTCTTGGCGGACCCTCCGAAGGTGTACCCCCACACCTGCTCCCTGTGCGACATGCAATGTGAACGGGCTAAGGTGAGTACCTGTACCGCACACGTTGTTCGCCAAGCAGAGGTTTTGTTTTTGTTAAACGGATACTTCAGGATTTTGGAGTCAGATAAACTCGTGGATACCATTTGTTGTCTCTGCATCCAGTTAGAAGGAAGTTGCTAATTAGCGTTAGCGCACATATCCCGATGTCTTTGGCAACTGCCAGCGTGCTAGTAGATACCATAGACCTCCAGTTGTTGTGCTAATGCTAGTTGGCTTTTGCTCGCAAAGTTACTTCTAACTTCCATCATACTGGATACAGAGAAATAGTATCAATAAGTTCCTCTCACTCTGCGGAAGTAGATAAAGGGCTTAATTGCCAAAATCACAAAGTATCCCTTTAAGCTTTTATAAAGGCCCAATGCAGTTAAAGGAAAACTCCACTCAAACTATATTTTGGTATTTGTTTCCATTAATCCACTGTTTATACAGTACGACAGTGTTTTGAATGTCAGCATGAATGTCAGTTTTCAAGATTTTGGACTTTCAAGAAGCAAAGTGTCACTTGCCACATCGTCATGATGATGCAAACCCGTTTGGGACTGTATCAACAATGGACTAATGAAGAAAGGGAAGAAAAAAAAATTGTTTTGGGGTGGATTTTTCCTTTAAACACCATAACCACTTTTACATACACACCAGGTATAAAACACAGTGAAATACATCACATAATATTTGATTCTACTTACAAAAACAGACATCTTGTAAGCAGTGGTTAAGCAAACTGTTCTGATTCACATAAACAGTTTGTACATTTGGTGAACTTACGCCGATTTAAAACACCAGGTTTTCTGAGCAATCTTTCAAATGATTTAGACATGTTAACACCTTAATCGCATTCCAGTGGTGATCTGCAGTTGTGCTAGCACCAGCTGAGCGAGCCTTCCTCTTTAGCGAGAAGTGAGTTCGGAACAACAATGTATGCATCTTTACAAATAGTTTGGTAGAATGTATATTTTGATTGGCAATTTTCTGCATTTGACAGTGCCATCAGGTAGCCTGATTCCAGATGTGTCCATGTAAACAGCACTATTAGGGAAATCGTTCTTCTTGCAAAGCATGTAAGCATTTTATTAAACTATTTTATGGATCTGACTATCCACAATAATCTCATTATTGTGTGCATCTAACCATGCAAGGTGTCTTCTCCTTTCAAACCATTATTTTGTAAATCCATGTATGGTTGGTGTTACTTTTGAGTTGTTCAACAATTAAAACAACTAAACACTAAAGGAGAATTAAAAAAATTCAAAAAAACATTTGCTCCAGAAAAAGTAGCCTAACCCTTACTCTGCTGATGAAGAAGATGAAGATTGCAGAAGACGTGGATATAACTGCAAAAGCTGAATCGTATTTGTGGTGAAGAGGACTAACATGACCCAATTATCACTCTTCTGCAGTGTACAAAAACGTTATCAATGCTGTTTTAATACAAGAAACACAATTTTGCTGTTTACATTTTTGTTTCTTACAGGTTGTTGCCAAAATGTGTCTTTTGATATCTTCAAATTTTGAAACTTTAGTACTTTGCCATTTGATTTGATGCCTCAAACATGAACAAGTAGTATCAATACATATATTTTTGATAGCGTGTTGAGGAATGCATTCAAGATATGGAAGACCTATATGTATCAACAATACCCCTAAGTATACATAATACATTTCCGCCACTCTCCTTAATGCATACATAAGCATAGGCACTATGGTGGTGTAAATGTGATCCTACCAATCACATCTCTCTGCTGGACTCTGGGAGATATCTAACCATTATTTTCTTTATTTTCTTCTGTTTTTTCCTCACAGGACTGGATCGATCACGTGAACACAGTCAACCACACAGCTAGCTGCAGAGATCTGCGCAACAAGTGAGTGTTTAAAAAAAATAAATGATGTGCTCAAACTATGCTGGCAGTTAAAGTCCTTATGTCAATCAAATGTATTTATAAAGCCCTTCTTACATCAGCTGATGTCACAAAGTGCTGTACAGAAATGTCTGTTGAAGCACCAATGCATCAGTCTCTTAAGTAACAAAATAAATCCCATCAAAATCCGTCAGTTTAAGATATCAGATATCTATTTTTTTTGCGCGGGCTGTGTCTTGATCCATCGCATCTGCCTATGTCGGCCTTCCGCGTCCGTGATAGGTGGCCGAGCTGCAGCAGTGTTTATCAGACCATGAGACATCCTGAAAATCGGTCTTCTCATGAAGATGTCTGTAGCGTCCGAATGGTTTGAGAAGTGTCATGTGACTCGTCTGAAGTCGGTAACGCTGATGTGCCAACTACTGTCTGTAGCGTCCGAACCATTTGAGCTGCGTACTATGACCCCACTATGGAAAGGGGTGACTCACAAACACGATGGTGTTCTCCGTTTTGCTCCATGGCCTTCTGAACGTAACCCTTACAAACAAATAAAGTATGGAGGACAAAACATTTCCTGAGCTTTCTTATATCCTAGATATAGGACAGACACTTAAAACCTTATTCTTTACAATTCATTTTTTTACTGCCTTTTTTTGCCATTTATGAATGTTATTCAATGCATTTTTTGCTTTTTGGGATACTTAAAGGGGTACTAGAAATTCAAAATCAAGTAGCTAAATGATCCATGGTATGACCATCTTAAAACAATTCCAAATGTTAGCTTGGTACCCCTCGTCCACAACGGCTTAGACTTTTAGAGTTAACTAACTCATTAATACTCAACAATCACTCATGCATGTGTCGGATGATGTACTCATGTCTCTTCTTTCCCCCCAAAGGTATCCAGACTGGAATCCAAATGTCCCAAGGTGAGAGATGTTCCTAAATTGTAGGACTAGCTATTTTACACCCTGATTGTCCAACCGTACCTTTTGAGATTGCAACTGACAAACCACCTATAATTTTCCTCTGTTGGTGTTGTATGTCACTAAGTCTTTGAATCACATATAATGTCATATTGTTCTTCTGACTCCTCTTTGCCCCAAACCAGGAGGGACCCGTCTCAAGGTCAGGATGCCTGTGCCACCTGGCATTCCCTAGAACGCTCTCCCTCCCTCTCAGTCTCCCGTTCCCTGTCCTGGTCCCCTACCCCCCCTCCGGACCGAAGGATCTCTCCGCCCACCTCCCATGGACACGCCCCCCACACCTCTGGCCGTCACAGCCCCTCCCAGTCCCATCGGGGTTCTGCCTCCATCGCTCACAGGCCGGAGAAGAGAACCAGTGAATCCTCAGGTAAGCCTCTGGGCTAGTGGTTGACATGGTTTCCCAGACCCAGATGAAGCATATTCCTGGAGTGCTAGTCTGTTGGCACTGTAATATATCTGCCCTGTGCTGCATCGTCATAACCCAGACGTCATTTGTTACCCCTACCTCCGGGGTATCTACTGTAATATATCAAATCAAACTATTTGTCACATGCTCCGAATACAACAAGTGCAGACCTTAATGTGAAATGCTTACTTACAAGCCCTTAACCAACAGTGCAGTTCAAGAAGAGTAAAGAAAATATTTACCAAATAAACTAAAGTAAAAAATAATTAGAAAAAAGATCACCAATAAAAAAACAATAACGAGGCAATATACAGAGGTTACAGAGTCAGTGTGCGGGGGGTACAGGTTGTTGAGATAATTTGTACATGTAGGTAGGGGTGAGGTGACTGCATAGATAATAAACAGCGGCAGTGTACAAAACAAATGGGGGGGGGGGTCAATGTAATAGTCTAGTGGACATTTGATCAATTGTTCAGCAGTCTTATGGCTTGGAAGCTGTTAAGGAGCCTTTTGGTCCTAGACTTGGCGCTCCGGTACCGCTTGCCGTGCGGTAGCAGAGAAAACAGTTTATGACTTGGGTGTAGAGATGAAATGGTATGAAAATTTCATATCACGATTATAGTGACAAATTATCATGGTTATCAGTATTATCGCGGTATTGTTAAGATGTGCTTGAAATGTTAAAGTACTGATGCACACACTGAAATCATTTCACCAAGTTTTATATTGAAAACCAACAAACAAAAAATAAAATTAGCACTATGCACTAGTTTCCCTAGTGCAGGTTTTAATGAACACAACCATATGTAAACAAATCCAATGTGCAGGTGTTGACATTAAAATAACAAAAAATATGTGAACAAACAAAATGAACAGCACTGATTGTATGTCTGTTCTCTCCTTCATAAAGAATTAAGGTGCTGCTGGCCTAACATCCTGTATGTATGCATCTTTGTTCACTACTTAAACTGGACAAAGTAAATATGCTAACATTTTTACATTTCAATCTCAAGTGATCTGCGAGGGGAGACAATGTTCCCGCTGGTACTGAACACTCTCGCTGATGGCATGCTGGTTGCTGGGATGCACAAAAACTTCCTGGCAACCCTGGCAAGGTGAGGCAGCTCTGATGCATGGCCCCTCCACCACACCAGTGGATCCTCTTCTGCTGGAATGGGTGGCAGAGACAGGTAGATCTTGATCTCTTCTTTCACTCCGTCTTTTGGGTTCGTCGGAATCTGACCCTCTTCACCTCTCTGCTGCCTTGTTGAGGTAATCTTTCTCAGCAACCCAGCCAGGCCTTTCCCCTCCGATGCTGCTGTGGTGGTGCTGCTGGTGCTTTGTGGTTCTTCCCTGACTTGTGCAGCTGCCAGCTTCAAGGCCTCCTGGACACAGCTGTCAGTGTCAACTTTTGCAGCCTCAGGCTCATCTAAAAAGCTCCTTTTGAAGCGGGGGTCAATGAAACAAGCCATGTGCATGACTCTCTTTGCCTTCTGTGTATCTGTTAAGGTCTTCTCTCATTACCCTCAGGGATGGCTCCGTATCGTTTTCCACCAGAACATCACATCTGTAAACTTGTTCAGAGGTTCAAGGAGCTGGCACAGTTGCTCCATGACACTTATGTTGGCATCCTTGGTTATCAGATGCCATGTTCCTCTTTCTCCAGCCAGTGTCGCACAGACTGGCTGCTGTTGGCTGAGGAAACGTTCAAGCATCTTGTGTGTAGATCCCCATTGGTTCACCACATCATGGATCAGAGCCTTCTGTGGCATGTTGAGGGCAGCTTGCTTTTCTCTCAGTTCTTTCCTTCTCTTCCAGCTCCATGAGAAGCCTTGGAGGCCTTGACTGCTGTGTCAACTCTCTGAATTTGCAGAGCCTTTGAGATAACCAGGTTCAAATTATGGCCAACACACCCAAGCCACAGAACTGGGAACTCTTCAAAAGCCTTGATCATGTTTGTTGTGTTGTCTGTGGTTATGCAGTCCAGGTCTTTCTTGTTGATTCCCCCACTCTTCCAGCATATTCTCAAACTCTCTGTTGTGAGCAGAGTGACCTTCTGGGAAGAACTGTGTTCCCAGGCAGTTTGATTCCAGTTGTCAGTCTGGGGTGAGGTAATTTTATAGTGAAGCTGATGTGTGGTTGACCACTCCTGCTTTCACCGGTCCAGAGGTCAGTAGTTGCAGCAAACCATGTGCCTTGAGCCAAACTTTTTCCAACATCAGCTTTAACCTGGTTGTACAGAAGCCAAACTTGTTCCAACATCCGCTTTAACCTGGTTGTACAGGTTTGGGATTTCACTCTTGGAAAATAATGTTGATGTCACTTTGTAGTGAGGCACGGCAACCTTCATCGGCCTCAGAAAGCCAGGCCTCTCAACAGCCTGCCTTTTTTAAATGCTTGCTCGAGTGTGTGTCACAACTGTAGATGAGGAGGGACCAGTAGCATCACACGGTTTGCCTGCTGCACGCCCACTCTGTAACCAAGGGAATAGCAAATGTATTATTATTGGTGTTACATCATAATTATTATTCACACCCACTATCTTCTGTGTTGCATTTGAGTATATGCAATGACCCCATGTGCAATTTACATAAATTCAAATGAGTCTTAAGAAGACAGTGATAGTAATTACAATGAGCCCAACAATTGAATAAATACAGGAGTCTTGTATAGGAATATATAGTGTTTCTCCTGTTGGAACACTTCTACAAACAAGTCGCCGACTGACAGATTTTAAATGAACAAAATATGTTGGTTGGGTGATTAAACTACATAGCGTGTTATCGTGTGCAATGGGCGAATAGAGTCAGCAGACATACAACGCATACAGCAGCAGAACGTGTTTTTATAAGAGTAGTTGACACTGAACGCTTCAGTTTACATTATTGACAAGCTATTAGCAAGTTAGACAGACAAACCATTACATTTTCCCACATCATGCATTGAGCTAAAAGTTAACTTAACTTGCATTCGCTATAAAGTAGTGGGTGGTGGTCACGAAGATGACTCCAGAGATTTTAAGGGTTGCCCCCTTTCGCAGCAATTAAAAAAATATATGTGTGTGTGTGTGTGTTCTGCAGACGGGGACCATCTTCGATTAAGTTTCCCTCAGCACTCTTGTAAAACCCAAAATACGACCACGCTGAAAAATCTCCAGGGCGCTGTCACTGCCTTCTGCTGTTTTTTCACACAAAACCCATGTGTCACTGTTGCTAACTTTGGTTGATGCTGGATAGTATTTACCGTGAGTTTTTCAAACCGTGGTAATCAAATACGGTTTTAATGATAATTAAAATTTGAAACGGTAATACTAACCGTTGAATTTTACCATGGTTTATTGTGAAACCAGTAACCGTTTCATCCCTATTTGGGTGAATGGAGTCTGACAATTATGGGCATTCCTCTGACTTCCCCTATTATATAGGTCCTGGATGGCAGGAAGCTTTGCCCCAGTGATGTACTGGGCTGTACGCACTACCCTCTGTAGCGCCTTACGGTCAGATGCCGAGCAGTTGCCATACCAGGCAGTGATGCAAACGGTCCGGATGCTGTCAATGGTGCAGCTATAGAACTTTTTGAGGATCTTGGGACCCATGCCAAATCTTTTCAGTCTTCTGAGGGGGAAAATGTTTTGTCCTGCCCTCTTCACGACTATCTTGGTGTGATTGGACCATGGAGTACAGGAGGGGACTAAGTACACACCCCTGAGGGTCCCCAGTTTTGAGGATCAGCGTAGTAGACGTGTTGTTGCCTACCTTTACCACCTGGGGGTGGCCTGTCAGGAAGTCCAGGATACAGTTGCAGAGGGAGGTTTTTAGTTCCAGGGTCCTTAGCTTAGTGATGAGCTTTGTGGGCGCTATGGTGTTGAACACTGAGCTGTAGTCAATTAACAGCATTCTCACATAGGTGTTCCTTTTGTCCAGGTGGGAAATGGCAGTGTGGATTGAGATGGTGTCATCTGTGGATCTGTTGGGGCGGTATGCGAATTGGAGTGGGTCTAGGGTATCCGGGAGGATGCTGTTGATATGAGCCATGACCAGCCTTTCAAAGCACTTCATGGCTACTGACGTGAGTGCTACAGGGTGGTAATCATTTAGGCAGGTTACCTTCGCTTCTTTGGGCACAGGGACTATGGTGGTCTGCTTGAAACATGTAGGTATTGCAGACTCAGTCAGGGAGAGGTTGGTCTGCGCATGCTTTGAGTACACGTCCTGGTAATCCGTCTGGCCCCGCGGCTTTGTGAATGTTGACCTGTTTAAAGGTCTTGCTCACATCGGCTACCGAGAGCGTTATCACACCAGTCATCCAGAACAGCTGGTGCTCTCGTGCATGCTTCAGTGTTGCTTGCCTCGTAGCGAGCATAAAAGGCATTTAGCTAGTCTGGTAGGCTCGTGTGGGTTTCCCTTTGTAGTCCGTAATAGTTTAAATCTTAATCCTGTATTGACGCTTTGCTTGTTTGATGGTTCGTCTGAGGTCATAGCGGGATTTCTTATACGTGTCCGGATTAGTGTCCCACTCCTTGAAAGCGGCAGCTCTTGCCTTTATGCGGATGTTGCCTGTAATCAATGGCTCCTGGTTGGGATATGTACGTGGGGGTGACGTCAACGCACTTATTGATGAAGCCAATGACTGCGGTGGAATGCTCCTCAATGACATTGGATGAATCCTAGAACATATTTCAGTCTGTGCTAGCAAAACAGTCCTGTAGCATCCGCGTCATCTGACCACTTCCGTATTGAGTGAGTCACTGCTTTAGTTTTTGCTTGTAAGCAGGAATCCGGAGGATAGAATGATGGTCAGATTTGCCAAATGGAGGGCAGTGGAGAGCTTTGTATGCATCTCTGTGTGTGGAGTAAAGGTGGTATAGGATTTTTTTCCCTCTGGTTGCAAATGTGACATGCTGGTAAAAAAAACCTGATTTTATGTTTGCCTGCATTAAAGTCCCCGGCCACTAGGAGTGCCGCATCTGGATGAGAATTTTGTTGTTTGCTTATTGCCTTAGAGTTGGTTGAGAGCGGTCTTAGTGCCAGCATCGGTCTGTAGTGGTAAATATACGGTTACGAATAATGCAGATGAGAACTCTCTTGGTAGATAGTGTGGTCCACAGCTTATCATACGGTACTCTACCTCATGCGAGAAATACCTCGAGACTACTTTAAAATTAGACATCACGCACCAGCTGTTATTGACAAAAAGACCCCCAGCCCTCGTCTTACCAGACGTAGCATCTCTGTTCTGCCGGTGCATTGAAAATAGATATCTCCAGGGATATCTACTGTAATATATCTACGTCATTGTAACCCTGACATCTGTTACCCCTACCTCCAGTAATATATTTACATCATTATAACCCAGACATCATCTGTTACCGCTACCTCCAGGGATATCTACTGGGAGCTCCTCTCGAGAAGGCCTGAAGCGTTCCAGAAATGACCCAGCCAAGTGTGCGACTGGCTCTTCCTCAGCTGCCAAACTTCGTGGCCACGTCAACAGAGCAGGGGTTTCTGGGAAACACGAGTCCGGGAAACGTGAGTCCTATTTGTCGTCCACCAGCAAGTTTCCGGGGTCCATGTCTGAGAAGCCACATCGTCCAGCTTCCTCTAATCCGGGAGCCAAGCCAGCGGCCGGGAAGGAGACCGCTCTAGGACAGGACTCAGAGGTGTGCCCTTCGCAGAGCTTTTGGTTCAATCTTTTGTTTGCTGTGCACAGTGTCATTAGGGTTCTTAAGATTAACTACGTTATCAGTAATAATTACTTTCAGTAGTAATATTAGGGAAATTTCACATTGAATTGGAACTAACTTATAAGGATAGCAGCTTCTTCACACTCCCATCCAACCCAAGCAGTGCTTGTAAAACTTCCTTCCTTGATTTTAGGTCCAGTCCTCCAACCTGCCACAGAAGAAGCCGAATCCAACGCTGCAGAAGAAGAATCCTACAGGTTCTTACTTGCTCTATCTGACGGGCCTCCCTGTAGATGCCAAGTACCAGGAAGTGGTGTCACTGGTGCAGGCCTTCGGCAAGGTCACCAATGTCCTCATCATCAGGAACGAGGAGGGGGAGGAGAACCAGGGGCAGCCGCAATACAGTAAAGTGAGTATAGAGAAGTGTGTCAAGTTAGGCATCATACCCTTTAATGCGAAGTGTGGTGTCCCTGCATAATAAAATAAATCACAGCGCTACAGAAGTATGTGGACACCCCGTCAAATGAGTAGATTCGGCTATTGCTGCCACACCCGTTGCTGACAGGTGTATAAAATCGAGCACGCAGCCATGCAATCTCCATAGACAAACATTTGTCAGTAGAATGGCCTTACTGAAGAGCTCAGTGACTACCAACATGGCACCGTCATAGGATGCCACCTTTCCAACAAGTCAATTGGTCAAATTTCTACCCTGCTAGTGCTGCCCCGGTCAACTGTAAATGCTGTTATTGTGAAGTGGAAGCGTCTAGGATCAACAACGGCTCAGCCGCAACATGGTAGGCCACACAAGCTCACAGAACGGCACCGCCGAGTGCTGAAGCACAGCGCGTAAAAACTGTCTGTCCTCAGTTGCAACACACTACAGAGTTTCAAACGGCCTCTAGAAGCAACGTTAGTACAATAACTCTTTGTCGGAGCTTCATGAAATGGGTTTCTATGGCCGACAGCCGCACACAAGCCTAAGAACACCATGCGCAATGCCAAGCGTCGGCTGGGGTGGTGTAAAGCTTGCAGTCATTGGACTCTGGAGCAGTGGAAACGCGTTCTCTGCAGTGATGAATCACGTTTTACCGTCTGGCAGTCCAATGGACGAGTCTGGGTTTGGTGGGTGCCAGGAGAACGCTACCTGCACCAATGCATAGTGCCAACTGTAAAATTTGGGGGCGGATGTATAATGTTTTGGTGCTGTTTTTCATGGTTTAAGCTAGGCCCCTTAGTTCCTGTGAAGGGAACGCTACAGCATACAATGACATTCTAGACTATTCTGTTTCCAACTTTGTGGCAACAGTTTGGGGAAGGCCCTTTACTGTTTCAGCAGTACAATGCCCCTGTGCACAAAGTGAGGTCCATACAGAAATGGTTTGCCAAGATCGGTGTGGAAGAACTTGACTGGCCTGCATAGAGACCTGACCTTAACCATATCGAACACCTGTCATGGAAATAAAAGTGCCCCAAAAAATAGGCTTCCTATTCAGAAAGAAGATCGAGAACAAGCTATGAAGGAAGAATACTGGTGCAGGTACAGCCCACTAGCGCAAAAATAATATTGAGATATATAACTGTACCCCCCATCACTAGTTTTGGATCCATCTGTCTAACCTCTGCCCCTCTCGGTGTCTCTGTTCCTCCAGGCCACTGTTTGCATGCAGAAAGAGCAGGATGCTAAAGCTCTGGCTGAGTGCCTCACTCTCAACATACGGGAACACCCCATCTCTGTCTCCGACCAGGTTTGTCCCTCCCTGCTTACCGTACCAAAGCCACCTCCGCTTCCAGCTGGGTATTCATCCACTGGACTGTATATCATAGAACTGCCTCATGTTTCCCTTGTGAGGAAGCTAGTAATGACAGAAAGAGGAGGAGAAAATTAAATCTAAAGAAAAGTGATTGATCATTTTGAATCTGTTTATTTCTTTGTTTTACAGAATGAAGAGGAGGAGCTTACTTCCTCGATACCTGTCATTATAAAAGGGTAAGTATTATGCCTGTATATTCTAGGGTTTTCTTTGACCACTGAACTTTGCCACTATTATTACGGAGGCAGTTCTTCACACATTTCACTACTCTCCATAGAGAAGTGATCGGTGCTCCCAAGACACCTGCAGCCCCCAACGAGGCCAACTTGACCGTCAAAGGCCCAGGTAAAAAAACATACAATTAATGTTCTTTTAGGATGCATCCCAAACGGCAGCCTATTCCCTATATAGTGCATTACGTTTCACCAACGCCCTATGTATTCTGCTCAAATGTATTGCACTAAATAGCAAATAGGGTGCCAGCCTTAGATGTCTTGATTAATATATACAACTGATTTGATAGACCTGATCAATGAGAGTTGTGAAATTGAACATTATACATTTTCTTTCCCCACAGAAACCAGCGTTGGTCAGAAGAATTCAAATGAGGTGCTTTATTTTTGTTTATCTGTCTCTTATTTGCCAGTATGTCTTACCATTTTTTTTAATTAAATATTTAAATATTATCTATCACATCTACAAAAATACAAGTAAGTGACGGTTGTCATGTGCCGGATACAACAGGTGTAGACTTTACTGTCAAATGCTTATTTACAAGCCCTTAAACAAACAATGCAGTTCAAGAAATATAGTTAAGAAAATATTTACTAAATAAACAAAAGTAACAGATTAAAATTATGTAACAGATAATAAACAGTGAGTAGCAGCAGTGTAAAAACAGAGGGGGCGGGGGGTCAATGTAAATAGTCCGGGTGGCCATTTGATTAATTGTTCAGCAGTCTTATAGCTTGTGGGTAGAAGCTGTTAAGGAGCCTTTTATTCCTTGACTTGGCGCTTCAGTACCGCTTGCTGTGCGGTAGCAGAGAGAACAGTCTATGACTTGGGGGCTTCCTCTGACACCACCTAGTATATAGGTCCTGGGTGTCGGGAAGTTTAGTGTTCCAGCATAGTGTTTCAGTTCATCTTTAACACTTTAAAACAATAGAAAACATGCAGCCAGCCAGCCAGCCAGTCAGTGGTGTCTGAGCTGTAAGATTAAATGGGTTTCCCAACAGATACACAGGGAGCAGGTGAAGCCAACGAGGAAGAGGAAGAGGGGATGTAGAGCGGGACAGATCGAGAGACTCAAAAGACTGCAGAGGGAAAACAAGGTGCAGAACTGAACTGATATCTCATAGGCCCAGGCAGGGGATGCTACATTATGGAACGTTTAGATTAGACTCGATTTACCCCCGTTAGGACCGGTAGAATAGGAAATTGTGTGACTGTCGGCTCTTTTCATGATATACAACGTTCTGACCGTTTTGTTACCTCACTGAATACACCACGTCTTGATTATGACAGTCTTTGTCTCCTGTGGTTTAACCTTTTTAGAGGGGCATGGTCAAGATTACTGGACTTCCTGAAAGCGGCTGCTCCGAGATTGATATCGCCAAGCTGGCCCAGCCCTTCGGAACACCTGTCAAGATCCTCCTCATCACCAAGCCCAGTGAGGTAGGCACGCTATCCATAATACATCACTCACTTTCACCTTGATTTGCATTATGTGGCTTAGGGCAGTGTTTCCCAACCATGGTCCTCCAGTACCCCAACAGTACACCCTGGACAAGCACACCTGATTCAACTTGTCAACTAATCGTCAGGCCCTCCAATGACTTGAACCAGGTGTGTTTGTCCAGGGCTACAACAAAAATGTCTACTGTTGGGGGTACAGAAGGACCAGAGTTGGGAATTTGATTCCTACATAGGACCTGCTGTATATATTGGCAGTGTCAATGTTCTGCCAGATTCTTTGGGTAAAATAGTCTGTTTAATGGCAATATCATATGATTTTCACATCGATTTTAAACAATATAACTTGTATACCCAATATGACTGACTGTTGCTGACCGTTTCTGTTTTGTGGTCCTCCCCAGGCTCTGGTCACCATGCAGGATGTGGAGTCAGCCCAGGAGATGGTGGAAGTTTACAGCAACATGCCTGTCTGCATCAACAACTCTGTTCTGAACATGAGCCTGCTTCCAAACCTCCTGGTGGACTTCAACAGACCGGTAAGATACTGTGGCTTGACTGACTGATGCCTATTAGCTCCTAATGGAGCACAGGGCCTCAACCGTGCATCTCCGGCGTCCTCTGTTCTGGGCAGTTTTCTTCACTTAATTCCAGGTGGTTGCTGCAGGGTATGATAAATGTTCACTATGAAAAGGGTGTTTATCCACATTCAACTTATTTTCCACTGATCTGATTTAGTGATGACTTAAAGAACTTTTCCATTTTATTACCACAGGTGGCACTTTTCCATTCATTGATGGGACCCAGGAATCCTGTTAGTGTGAGTATTTTACTGTTGCGTCTGCTCTTAATAATAGCATCGTTGCCACCCCAAGGAAAAGGTCGAAAAACACAGACAATCCCACCTGATTAAGACCTGCATGTTAAAACCTAACGTTTAACCTAATGTAATGAATCACACCCAAGACCATATATTATTGCAGAGTCCCTTTACAATTTCTAACAACTATTTATAAAGTTGATCTTCTTCTAATAATTGGTACAAGTAAAGTTGTTTGTTATTGATGAATGTTTCCAATATGTCCTGCAGAAGGCGGAGGTGGGAGGTGATGATGACTGGAACCGTCTCCTGGTTGTCAGTAACATCCCGGCCACACCCTCCGGCCCAACAGAGATCCAGAAACTGGTTGAGCGCTTCGGCACAGTCCAACAGACTCTGGCACTCAAGGACAAGGTGAGGGACCTGTGGGTGGGGAGAGGTGTGTGTTGGGGAATGTGTATTTTTGTGTGCGTTGAAGTGTCTTGCATCTACGCTGCCTACAGTAATTCCACACCATCCATCCAATCCTGTTTTCTTTACCCCATGCAGATCATCTTTGAGATGGGAACAGCAGACATGGCCAAGAGTGTCTTCAACCGCTTCCAGAAGTTTCCCTGCATTGTTCAGAACAACAAGCTCGCCTTCTCCTGGAAACCTGATCCCAAGACTGATCTACCTAAAGACGACATCTCCTCTGCCGGCTCAACTGCTTCAACTGGTGGCAATGACTCCCAGACTGCAGAGACTACTATGCGCCCTGGTGGCCAGGAGGACTCACGGTCTCAGTCAGGATTAAAGGTGGAGTCAGGAACAGGGGTTGATACTAAGATTGAAGGACAGGAGGTTCAGCCAGGGAATGAAGGGATGAAGGTTGAAGGAGGGATTCAAGCCACAAAGGAGTCTCCGGTTTTAAGAGGAAAGGAGCAAGAGAAGGAGCCTGATGCATCTTCCTTACAGCCAGCAGGAGTGAACCAGAGAGAAGCTACAGAACCCAACACAGACCAACCTGGAGGTCAGGGTGGAGAGGAGGTCACAGAGAAAGTTTCAGACATTTCAACAACGGAGTCTGGAGAAACTGAAGAACCAGTCTCCTCGGATGCTATCTCCGCTCCTCAAGCTGCTAAACCAGAGACTGAGAAAATGTCTGTTTCCAGTTCCACAACTGCCACCTCCGCCCCAGCTCCAAAAGTGATGGCGGCCATCATAGAGGCCTTACGACAGGAGAGCAGGAACAGATCCTCTACCAAGGTTACCACCGACCAGGCTGCAGCTGAGAATCCTCCAGGTAAACAACCAAAAGATAAGGAGACTCCAGATGTTCAGGCTGCCCCCGCTCTACCCAGAGTGACCCCAGAGATCCTGAAGGTGCTGCTGGAGGAGTGCAGGGTCCGGTCCTCCAGTAGGGCCAGCGCTGAGCAGGCCAGGAAGGAACAGGACCAGGCGCCCCCTGCAGGCCAAAAGCCATCCACTGGAAACCGAAGAGATCACAGTGGAGACAGGGAGCCTGGAAGAGAGCAGGCCACCAAGAGGAAGACCCGCGAGGAGGAAAGGGAGGAGAGGGAGACAGCGAGGAGGGAGAGGGAGAAGAGGCTGAAGGCCCAAGAGGAGGAGAGGGAGAGAGCGAGGAGGGAGAGAGAGAGGAGGCGGTCCCACAGGGAATGGTCATCAGGATCACCGGGCTCCAGGTCCTCTATGAGGTATGAGGGGAGCCGGCGTAGTGGGAAGAGCGGCGCCAGGTCTGAGTCCAGGAGAGGAAACGGAGAGGAGAAACAGCAGGTAGGAGAGATGCTAGTGTGTTGGTATTCACTCTATATACAGAGAGGACAAAACATTAACAACTCTTTCCATGAGACTGTCCAGGTGAAAGCTATGATCCCTTATTGACGCCACTTGTTAAATCCACTTCAATCCGTGTAGATGAAGGGGAGGAGACAGGTTAAATAATGTTTTTGAAGCCTTGAGACAATTGAGCCATGAATTGTGTATTTGTGCCATTCAGCGGTTAAATGGGCAAGACCAAATATTTGTACCTTTGAACGGGGTGTGGTAGTAGGTGCCAGGCGCACCGGTTTGTGTCAAACCCAGCAGCGTTGCAGTTCTTTCCATGCTCAACAGTTTCCCGGTGTGTATCAAGAATTGTCCACCACCCAAAGGACATCCAGCCAACTTGACACAACTGTGGGATGCATTGGAGTCAACATAGGCCAGCATCCCTGTGGAATGCTTTCAACACCTTGTAGAGTGGGGGGGCAACTCAATATTAGGAAGGTGATCCTAATGTTTGGTGAACTCGGTGCATATATGGATGGATGGAGAGATATATAGATCTCCAGTGAACCAGAGTGGCCTATACCCATCATGAATATAGAATGCCAATATCAGCTTTCCAACCATTTTAGGGAATGACTTGCCATTTTGAGGAAAACAGTGGTTTTAAAGTTAACTGTTCCCTGCCCTGTGTTCTTTCAGGAAGAGGAGGAGTTAGGTGAGAAGCACGTCCCCTTCGACATGGAGGACTTTGTGACTGTGGACGAGGTGGGGGAAGTAGCTGCGGTGCCCCGTCCTCTCCCCGAGAATACCACAGAGGTGACTGAGGTTACGGAGGTGACTACAGCCTCTGAGGCGGAGCAGCAGGCACCAGATGACACTACACCGATGGAGGTGGAGGGTGAGCCTCGGACAGCCATTGTACAGGTGGAAGCTCTGAACAAACGAGAACAGAAGGAGGAGGGGTTGTCCCCAGCAACCATAGAGGAGGGGTTGGTGAAGACTGCAGAGGGAACTGGGGCGGTGACAGAGGAGAATGTTCCAGACTGTCAGGATGACATCATCAGAGAGGTCAGTGTGTCTAGTCACATTCCTAATTTGAGTAATCCCTTTCCTAAAAGGAAGGTTTTGACCCTATAGCGTTCAACAACGAGCAGATCGGTGATAAGCCTACTTCAACCGATGACAGAGAAAATTAAGTGTTTCTGAAGTGTGAAACACGACCCCAATCTTTTCTAACATTACTCTGCTTCAGACTGTGGTCACTGTGCCGAAGACAACCTGCGACGAGGTCACTGAGGAGTCGGAAAGGGAAGGTCACGATGAGGCCACACCCACAGACGCACCTGCCGCCGCTGGAGAAGAGGAGAAGGATGGAGAAGTGGAGGATGGACGAGTGGAGGATTTCAACATGGGGACGTTTCTGACGGTGGACGAGGTGGGACAGGTGGAGGAGGACAGGGAGAAGAGGTCTGCTGAGACGGGTAAGAAACATACTGTATATCACTGCTATGCCCGTCATTGTAAATAAAATCTATTCTGCTGTGCTTACCTGTATAAATAAATGTTTTTTTTTAAGTTAACCTATTAGGGAGCAGTGGGGCGCTAGTCCCGACACTACCAGGTGAAATGCAAGGCGCCAAATTCAAAATCCAAAAGTTGAATTATTAAACATGCACCAATATACAAGTGTTTCATACTCATCAAAAGCTCTGTTTCTTGGCAATATCACAGCGTTGTCAGATTTCAAAAAGGCTTTACGGCGAAAGCACCACATTTGATTGTTTGAGGGTAGCACCTTCACTATTTTTGCCATTACCATGAATTCATAAGCCATCACGGTTCACACAACACATTTCACAGCGAAAACAAATCAATTACCTGTTGAAGAACTTCTGCTGAGGTCTTCCTAAGTGTCCAACGAAGACAATCCATGGTTCTTTTGTTAGAAAAAGTAATGTATTATATCCTTAAATCTCCATTTGGTTCNGCAACACGCCTAGCAACAGCATACATCTTGTCATATTGTGATCATCTTACACTTGTGTGTATAAGGTAGTTGTTGTGAAATTGTTAGATTACTTGTTAGATACTACTGCATGGTCGGAACTAGAAGCACAAGCATTTCGCTACACTCGCATTAACATCTGCTAACCATGTGTATTGGACAAACAAAATTTGATTTGATATGGTTGGTATTTGTTTTGTACACATACAATATGGCATACGTACATCTCCATTAGCTAATGATGCCTGCCGATGATCCACGTATCTCCCTGCCTACGTTTGCTAGCCGTCCCATCCGTTCCTTACCCTATCCTGTCAACATTGTGAGCACTTGTTTATCCATTCAGACAGGTGTTTAAATAATGTGCCTCTGTCCAATAAATAAGGATTGTCATGAGGCTGAGGGGTGAGGCGCAGCGCTAAGGGGTAAATTTACGACAGCCAAATGTATCTTTCACCTCATTGATCATGAAATGTGAGTGACTCCAAAGAACCTTGTAAACAGGTGCGGTGGCGAGGGGTAGGGGCCCTGGGGCAGTGGCGAGGGTTAGGGGAAGACGAGAGAGAAAGGAAGGGGGGAGTGGAGTAAGAGAGAGAGAAAGAGAGAGGGATGGGACACAGCAAGGGAGTCAGGCAGGTTGGGTGATGGGAATTTGCAATTCTAGTGTCAAATATAACATCGACCGCCACGGGGTACGGGGGACATTGCCCACAGGTGCACTTTGGTGACGCAAACAGCAACCAGTTATGACAGGAAATATGATTGAGAGGCAAGTCATTCGGACCCCCACCACCACTAAACCCCCAGAGAGAGACGTGTGCATAGCGCATACAGTACATAATGTTGTCAGATAGTTCATCCCCGTATTGATTACCAGGCCGGCATGGATGGATCATGTCTTTCTGTGTCTGTTTTTAAATGTTTCTGGTATCGAATACAGCGCTTGGATCAGATGTCTGTGGCATGTTTAAATACACTGTCAAGCTCTCTCATTTCTTCTCTCTCTCTCGTCCCCCCTTCTCTCCATCATTCCCTCTGTCTCTCAAACATACAGCTTCTGTCTCTCATAAACACATGCACACACAAAATGCACATTCCATGGGACCTAGGCCTATATCTCACAAACACACTATTTATCTTTCTCACACGTACACAGCCTCTGTCTATCCCTCTCTTTATCAGTGTGTGGATGACAGCAGTTTAATATGACCCAGGGGGAATGAAGGCAGTTGCTGTTACAAGCCTGATAATTTGTCAAGTGACGAGCTAATGAGAGGGTCATGGGAGCTTTGGCCACAGACACACCGGAATGCTGGGAACAGCCAAACACAGGACAGTCATTTCCATACAACTTTATTTATTCCCATCAGGAGTGACTTTAAAAATCTATTTAGACATGTTTGCATTGTTAAGAGAAAGACATAGTAGTGTTGAGGTTGATGCAGTCTCAAATCCTAATTTAGCCTCATCCTGAATTTATGTACTGTTTTGAAGATAAAAAAAGGTGTACAGTACATGACACTAACATAACAGTAGGTATCTTATACAGAAGCATGTAACAAAAGTTTCCCGTAACAAATGTCTAATATCTCAACATTGACCAAATATGCAATCTGTCATAACTTCACAAAACAATTGCAAATAGGAGCACTAAATAACTGATTTATGCTGGTAGTGTGGTAGAAACGCTGTTTGTCGTTTACATAAATTATAGTGATGAATAAACTATAATTTACACATTTCGATAGAAAATAAGATATTGTATGTGTGGCGTATGTCTTTTTTGAGCCGGAAAAGCGCAATAAGATTCGATTCAATGCCTAAGATGTAAGCATTGGTTCTGCTCTCGATTAGTCAGCCTGTTTTCATGTAGGCTTTTTGCGCAAGCGGTTATATCCTTCATCACAGGGAAGAGAAGAGCCGATTTCAGCAGGTCCCACAAAGACAAACAAAGAACCACACCCGGTATTGTATGACAGGTAGCTATGTCTAAACATATTATGTTCAAAAATAGCATATTCACGGTTATCAATCACCGTTAATTCAGGGAGAAAATACCATGCATGCTTCATCGTTCTGCTGGCATCGCAGCAAAAAAACAAAATGGCTTTACAATGCAGCTAGTTAGCTAACCTAGGCCTGGAAAGCTGCATTTAGTCGGACACAGCACCTAGTCAACCTGGAACGTGTTTATCCGCAAACGTTGGTTATAAAACGACAGAAATGTTTTTGCACGAGTGCACAACTGGTTGGTAATAACCAATACGATGGGCATTACAGGACCTTGCTGATTAGGTTAGCTAATTAGCATTGTAGCTAACTGTCCTCATTTCAACTGGTTAGCATCAAGGCGTTTGTAATTAAGCGGCATTTGACATCTGGTGCAGTTTGTATATATTGTTTAGGCTAACTTTACAGTACAGTAAGAGAATCGTGTTATATTAGCGATCTAGCTCATGTAAATGAATAACCGGCCATCTACAGCTATGTTGCTAGTAGCCCAACAATGGACTAAAGAGGCTAACGTTTCACCGACCTTATAGTGCAAGGGCCTTACCGTTACATGTTCTATTTAGAGGCAAATAATCCATCTAAATGTGACTCGATTCTCAATTGCGGTATGGTTCTAGAAACATAAAGCTTTCTACTTTCATATCACATCAAAACAATTTCACAAATGGAAAATATACAGTTACTGTTTTAAAGGTCGGCTTTGGGCAAAAATAACGTATTCAAACGGTATAACGGATCAATGCACCATCATACCAGGTCATTTAATGCTTAAAAACAAAATATGATTAATAAGATATTTGACCAAAAAACGAATCCTGTGAAATGACGTCAACACATATGGAGTTACTGGCTAATTAAAGTTGCAGCTTAGCTAACGAACTAGCTACGTCGGTTTCAGTGCGCATGACCAGAATGACACATTGACGAACCACCGAAGCACTCCACATTTCTCTTTTGAAAATTGAGAAAGGGCAGAGTTGGGCCGTTTTTTTTTCTTGTCAAAAGTCGACTTTTTACCAGGTTTACACAGTTACAGCTGATAGTATTTATCAGTTACAACACGTTTGTGGCGTCTGTCTTCTGTTAATACTCAGGTGTTCGGGGATGCAGATAGCTAATTAGCACAGTGTTGACTGGCGTTTTCCTTAAACAAGCACTTTAATATGGCAGTGTGGGAAACCTAACCCTATAAAGGTGTGTAGTAATTTAACCTTTTTGTTTCATGAAAATTATTTCTAGTTGATATGAAAGATACATTCCATATGTTTCCAAAACTGTACTGCAAGTGATGCATGTTAAAGTTTAGAGAAATGTCTGGGCTTTTATGGCCAGACATATGCTCATCCAATGGAGGCTGGTGGGAAGAGCTATAGGAAGACGCTCTCATTGTAATGGCTGGAATGAAGTCAATGGAACGTAGTCAAATGTGGTTTCCACATGTTTGTGTTTGCTACTGTTGCATTTATTCAATTCCAGCCATTACAATGAGCCCGTCCTCCTATAGCTCCACCTACCATCCTCCACTGCTGTCATCAATAGGCATTAAAGGTAGTTAGCCTCTGTCAATGGAGTATGTTCCTAGTTACTGTACCCATTGTCATTTGATCAGAATCCTATATACAAGTCCTTTCTTATGCATATAACTTCTGCTGTTTGAGACTGATGTATGATGCCAACCCCTAATATCCACACAAGCTTGCATGATCAGTGGACTAAATCTGTGCAGTATGCTGATGGACTTCTCAATTACAAGATAGACTATCAGAGTCTAATGGCAAAATGGGACTGCTCATCGACTCCTTAAGGCGTCAGCATGCTTCAGTTCGACTGGCGCCTATGCGAACTGAACGAGTGTGCTCACATACTCCCTTAAAAGACCTTTCTCTTGAAAAATTTGAAAAAGGCGGCAATAGCACTTTGTCCTTTACAATTGAATCAGTCTGTCATCTGAAATCGGTGTAAAGAATACTGCTGTTTGGGAATCCATTAATATTCCTTGTTTCAGATCAACATCATATCAAATTGTACATATTGTTTAACACAAGGAAGAATCAAGATTACATAAAACATAACATAAGCAACAGAAAACAAAAGTGACAGGGCTGGTTGGTATACTGTATTTTACATTAGAAACTGGGTGGTTCGAGCCCTGAATGTTGATTGGTTGACAGCCATGGTATATCAGACTGTATACCACGAGTATGACACAAATTTTTACTGCTCTAATGATGTTGGTAACCAGTTTATAATGGCAATAAGGCACGTCTGGGGTTTGTGGTATTTGGCCAATATACCATGGCTAAGGGCTGTTCTTAAGCACGACAATGCGGAATGCCTAGATACAGGCCTTAGCCATGGTATATTGGCCATATACCACAAACCCCAGACGTGCCTTATTGCTATTATAAACTGGTTACCAACATCATTAGAGCAGTAAAAATTTATTTCTGTCATACTTGTGGTATACAGTCTGATATCCCTTATTGGTCAAATATACCGGTATTTGGTGTACGGACCGGTTTGGGTTTTTACTTTACCTTCTATAACGGTATTTGAATGTTTGGTTTGTTAAATCTGATACGCCATGTGTATTGTCCATTTTTATAGTTTACTCCACTACTTGAGTCATCTCTTTCCGCTCTCTTTCTGTGCCGCTTTCCTTACAGACCTAGCTAAATGTACTGAGTCACAGCAAATGTAACTAGCCATACAGCCTGATAATACCAGTGATGGTGTAGACCTAAATCAGAATGTTTGTGCAACAGTATCTGCTAAATCCGAGGGATACGTGAGCCTGAGTATGTTGGCTACATGCAGTGAGTAAGAGAACATTAAATGTAGCCAAAGATTATAGGGTCCCCTAGGAAACACTTATCAACACTTTGGTTGCTACCCTGTCTCTTCCCTGGCATTAATGTTCATTTTCATGTCAAACAACACTATTCAAAGTGTCTGCTATTATATTATAACTATAGAATTAGAATAATACATTTCCATGATTCCAACCATTCACCCAAGTGAACGTTTGGTTTAGGTCCACTCCGTCCCTTAACCTCTTAGGGATCCAATCCCGTGAACGGGTTCGATTTTGCCAACATCCAGTGAAATGCAGAGCGCCAAATTCAAATTACAAAAATACTAATTCAACACCATTCAAAAGCTTAGAATCTTGTTGATCTAACAGTGTTGTCAGATTTCAAAAAGGCTTTACGGCAAAAGCAGAACATTTGATTGTCTGAGGACAGCGCCCCACTCAAATATTCATAACATAACCAGCAGAGGTGTCACAAAACTCATAAAAATAGCATAAAATAAATCTCTTACCTTTTTGAAGAGCTTCATCTGATGGCATACCCAAGCATCCCGTTTACACAATGAAAGGTCCTTTTGTTCGATAAAGTCCCTCTTTATATCCATAAAGCTCCGTTTGGTTGGCGCGTTTTGTTCAGTAATCCACCTGCCCAAAGGTGTTCATCCATGCAGACAAACAATATCCCAAAACTACCGGTAAAGTCAAACAGCGTTTGTAATCAATACTCAGATACCCTAAAATGAATATAAACTATAATATTTCAGACGGAATATAACCTGCTGAATAGAAGAGAAAAAGAGCTAAGCACGCACTCCCTGTTACGCGCAAAATCCACAATAAGACACATGATGTGATCTTAGGAAGAACTTGTCTTTCTCCCTGGTTTTTCATGATAAAAGCTTCAAACCTTTTTCTAAAGACTGTTGACATCTAGTGGAAGCCATAGGAACTAAATGGTTTGTTGAATGTAAACCATGTGCTATGGCCGTCTGTCACCAGATCTCAACTCAATTCTACACCACCATCAACAAAACACAAAATGATGGAATTTCTTGTGGAAGAATGGTGTTGCATCCCTCCAATAGAGTTCCAGACACTTGTAGAATCTATGCCAAGGCGCATTGAAGCTGTTCTGACTGCTCATGGTGGTCCAACGCTCTAATAACTTCGTAGGGAGCGGCTCCCGAGGTGACGGTTTTGGCGAGTCTGGCGTGCCCAAAGTAAAATGCCTCCCACTCAGGCCCAGAAAGTAGGATATGCACATAATTAGTACTATTGGATAGGAAACACTCTGAAGTTTCTAAGTGTTAAAATATTGTCTGTGAGTATAACAGAACTGATATAATAGGTGAAAACCCGAGGAAGTTCTGTCCTAGAAAAAGTGTTTTTGACACATTGCCTCATTTTGAACCCCTCCCTATTGAAAACAGACATATATGGGAGTAAGATTGCAGTACCTATTGCTTCCACTGGATGTCAACAGTCTCTAGAAAGTGTTTGATGTTTAGTTGCTCAAATCAAATTTTATTTGTCACATACACATGGTTAGCAGATGTTAATGCGAGTGTAGCGAAATGCTTGTGCTTCTAGTTCCGACCATGCAGTAGTATCTAACAAGTAATCTAACAAATTCACAACAACTACCTTATATACACACAAGAGTAAAGGAATGAATACGAGTATGTACATATAAATATATGGATGAGCAATGGCTGACCGGCATAGGCAAGATGCAGTAGATGGTATGGAGTACAGTATATACACACACACACACATATATATATATATATATGTAAACATTATATAAATGGCATTGTTTAAAGTGGCTAGTGATACATTATTTCATACAACTATAATTATTAAAGTGGCTAGAGATTTGGGTCGATGGCCGAACGGCATAGGCAAGATACAGTAGATGGTTTAGAGTACAGTGTATACATTTGATATGAGTATGTCGGATACGTAAACATTATATACAAAATTGTTTAAAGTGGCTAGTGATACATTGTTACATCCAATTCCTATGTTTAAAGTGGCTAGAGATTTAAGTCAGTATGTTGGCAGCAGCCACTCAATGTTAGTGATGGCTGTTTAACAGTCTGATGGCCTTGAGGTAGAAGCTGTTTTTCAGTCTCTCGGTCCCAGCTTTGATGCACCTGTACTGACCTCGCCTTCTGGATGATAGCGGGGTGAACAGGCAGTGGCTCGGGTGGTTGTTGTCCTTGATGATCTTTTTGGCCTTCCTGTGACATCGGGTGGTGTAGGTGTCCTGAAGAGCAGGTAGTTTACCCCCGGTGATGCGCTGTGCAGTCCTCACTACCCTCTGGAGAGCCTTACGGTTGTGGGCGGAGCAGTTGCCGTACCAGGCGGTGATACAGCCCGACAGGATGCTCTCGATTGTGCATCTGTAAAAGTTTGTGAGTGATTTTGGTGACAAGCCGAATTTCTTCAGCCTCCTGAGGTTGAAGAGGCGCTGTTGCGCCTTCTTCACCACGCTGTCTGTGTGGGTGGACCAATTCAGTTTGTCCGTGATGTGTACGCCGAGGAACTTAAAACTTTCCACCTTCTCCACTACTGTCCCCTCGATGTGGATAGGGGGGTGCTCCCTCTCCTGTTTCCTGAAGTCCACGATCATCTCCTTTGTTTTGCTGACATTGAGTGAGAGGTTATTTTCCTGACACCACACTCCGAGGGCCCTCACCTCCTCTCTGTAGGCCGTCTCGTCGTTGTTGGTAATCAAGCCTACCACTGTAGTGTCGTCAGCAAACTTGATGATTGAGTTGGATGCGTGCTTGGCCACGCAGTCATGGGTAAACAGGGAGTACAGGAGAGGGCTGAGAACGCACCCTTGTGGGGCCCCAGTGTTGAGGATCAGCGGGGTGGAGATGTTGTTTCCTACCCTCACCACCTGGGACCGGCCCGTCAGGAAGTCCAGGACCCAGTTGCACAGGGCTGGGTCGAGACCCAGGGTCTCGAGCTTAATGACGAGCTTGGAGGGAACTATGGTGTTAAATGCTGAGCTGTAGTCGATGAACAGCATTCTTACATAAGTATTCCTCTTGTCCAGATGGGTTAGGGCAGTATGCAGTGTGATTGCGATTGCGTCGTCTGTGGACCTATTGGGACGGTAAGCAAATTGGAGTGGGTCCAGGGTGTCTGGCAGGATGGAGGTGATATGATCCTTGACTAATCTCTCAAAGCACTTCATGATGACGGAAGTGAGTGCTACGGGGCGATAGTCATTTAGCTCAGTCACCTTAGCTTTCTTGGGAACAGGAACAATGGTGGCCCTCTTGAAGCATGTGGGAACAGCAGACTGGGATAGGGACTGATTGAATATGTCCGTAAACACACCAGCCAGCTGGTCTGCGCATGCTCTGAGGACACGGCCAGGGATGCCATCTGGGCCGGCAGCCTTGCGAGGGTTAACACATTTAAATGTTTTTCTCACATTGGCTGCGGTGAAGGTGAGCCCGCAGGTTTTGGTAGCGGGCCGTGTCGGTGGCACTGTATTGTCCTCAAAGCGAGCAAAGAAGTTGTTTAGTTTGTCTGGGAGCAGGACGTCATGGTCCGCAACGGGGCTGGTTTTCTTTTTGTAGTCCGTGATTGACTGTAGACCCTGCCACATTCCTCTTGTGTCTGAGCCGTTGAATTGTGACTCTACTTTGTCTCTATATTGACGCTTAGCTTGTTTGATTGCCTTGCGGAGGGAATAGCTACACTGTTTGTATTCA
>QNTS01001211.1:60083-84755 GCA_003317085.1 Hucho hucho | reverse complement strand
GATTGCGTCGTCTGTGGACCTATTGGGACGGTAAGCAAATTGGAGTGGGTCCAGGGTGTCTGGCAGGATGGAGGTGATATGATCCTTGACTAATCTCTCAAAGCACTTCATGATGACGGAAGTGAGTGCTACGGGGCGATAGTCATTTAGCTCAGTCACCTTAGCTTTCTTGGGAACAGGAACAATGGTGGCCCTCTTGAAGCATGTGGGAACAGCAGACTGGGATAGGGACTGATTGAATATGTCCGTAAACACACCAGCCAGCTGGTCTGCGCATGCTCTGAGGACACGGCCAGGGATGCCATCTGGGCCGGCAGCCTTGCGAGGGTTAACACATTTAAATGTTTTTCTCACATTGGCTGCGGTGAAGGTGAGCCCGCAGGTTTTGGTAGCGGGCCGTGTCGGTGGCACTGTATTGTCCTCAAAGCGAGCAAAGAAGTTGTTTAGTTTGTCTGGGAGCAGGACGTCATGGTCCGCAACGGGGCTGGTTTTCTTTTTGTAGTCCGTGATTGACTGTAGACCCTGCCACATTCCTCTTGTGTCTGAGCCGTTGAATTGTGACTCTACTTTGTCTCTATATTGACGCTTAGCTTGTTTGATTGCCTTGCGGAGGGAATAGCTACACTGTTTGTATTCAGTCATGTTTCCGGTAGCCTTACCCTGGTTAAAAGCAGTGGTTCGCGCTTTCAGTTTTGCGCGAATGCTGCCATCAATCCATGGTTTCTGGTTGGGGAAGGTTTTAATATTTGCTATGGGTACAACATCACCAATGCACTTGCTAATAAACTCGCTCACCGAATCAGCATATACATCAATGTTGTTGTCTGATGCTATCCGGAACATATCCCAGTCCACGTGCTCGAAGCAATCTTGCAGGATGGAATCAGATTGGTCGGACCAGCGTTGAACAGACCTGAGAACGGGCGTTTCCTCTTTTAGTTTCTGTTTGTAGGCTGGGAGCAACAGAATGGAGTCATGGTCAGACTTGCCGAAAGGAGGGTGGAGAATAGCCTTGTATGCATCACGGAAGTTGGAATAACAGTGATCCAGGATTTTACCAGCCCGGGTGGCACATTCGATATGCTGGTAAAATTTCGGGAGCCTTGTTCTTAAATTGGCCTTATTAAAATCCCCAGCCACAATAAATGCAGCCTCAGGATTTGTGGTTTCCAGTTTACATAGAGTCCGATGAATTTCTTTCAGTGCCGTCGATGTGTCAGCTTGAGGGGGGATGTACACGGCTGTGATTATAATCGAGGAGAATTCTCTTGGTAGATAATGCGGTCTGCATTTGATTGTAAGGAATTCTATGTCAGGTGAACAAAAGGACTTGAGTTCCTCTGTTGTTATGATCACACCACGTCTCGTTAATCACAAGACACACACCCCCACCCTTCTTCGTACCAGATAGAAGTTTGTTTCTGTCGGCGCGATGCGTGGAGAAACCAGGTGGCTGTACCGACTCCGATAACGTGTCCTGAGTGAGCCATGTTTCCGTGAAGCAAAGAACGTTGCAGTCTCGGATGTCTCTCTGAAAAGCAACCCTTGATCGGATTTCGTCTACTTTGTTGTCAAGAGACTGTACATTGGCGATTAAAATACTCGGGAGAGGTGCATGATGCGCCCGTCGACGTAGCTTTACCAAAAGACCGGCACGTTTCCCTCTTCTCCGGCGCCGCCGTTGTTTTGAGTCGCCGGGTGCTATCCATTCTATTGTCCTGGCTGGGGTAACAAACAGAGAATCCTCTTCGGAAAGTCGTATTCCTGGTCGTAATGTTGGTAAGTTGACGTTGCTCTTATATCCAATAGTTCCTCCCGGTTGTATGTAATAAAACTTAATATTTCCCGGGGTAACAATGTAAGAAGTAATACAAAAAAAATAAAAAATACTGCGTGGTTTCCTGAGAACGTGAAGCGAGGCTGCCATCTCTGTCGGCGCCGGAAATGGTGGTCTGGATGGTAATAGAAGAAGAATTTCGAACTGGTCATCGGATGTAAACAGAAGAGGAAGTGCGTTCACGGGCTCGCGCGCGCTGTGTTTTTTTCCTTTCCTATCGTCCAGTTTATAATCCGGTTGAAATATTATAGTAAATATACATAAAAGTGTTCCTAAGGATACATTATCAATGATGTTTGATTGTTCTTGGACAAGTGTATAGGTTGAACGAGTTCTCTTCACGGTTCAATGGGCGAGTGGACGCTGTATTTTATGAACATAATGCGCCAACCAAAAAGAGATTTGTGGATATAATAAATGACTTTTTCTAACAAAAGAACCATTGGATGTCTTCGTTGGACACTTGGGAAGCCCTCAGCAGAAGTTCTTCAAAAGGTAAGGGATTTGTTTTCGCTGTGAAATGTGTTTTGTGTGAACCGCGTTGTTTTATGAATGTATGCTAATGGAAAAATATTGGAGGTGCTACCCTCAAACAATCAAATGTTGTGCTGTCGCCGTGAAGCCTTTTTGAAATCTGACAACGCTGTGATATTGCCAAGAAGCAGAGATTTTGATGACTATGCAACACTTGTATATTGATGAATGTTTAATAATTCAACTTTTGGATTTTGAATTTGGCACCTTGCATTTCACTGGGTAGTGTCGGGAGTGGCCCCACTGCTCCCTAAGTAGTTAAGACACTTTATGTTGGCATTTACTTTATTTTGACAGTTACCTGTACATTACATGATTACATTTTTATTACATTAACAAAAATAAACATTCTTTCTTATTACCCATGACACTTCTCAGGGTATCTGCAAGATTAGGGGAAAACTAGCGTGAGGGGTTCCATGTTTCCCCCGTCTTTGTTCTGAAGTATGGAATTTTGTTTTCTCCATTGGCAGCCTTTTAAATATCTCATAATACCACAGATTTGTATAGTAGGTTGCTGGTCTTTTATCCAATTCAAAATAATCAATTTGCGGGCCACAAAGCGTGTATATATTTTAAGGAGGTGGTAGTGTAAGTAGTGGCCTGTTTTCTGTTACACCTAATACAAGTAGCCACGGGTCCATTCTTCTAGGACATCTTAACATGCCCTTCAGCTCAGTTTAGACATTCTCCCAGAAAAGTGTTAGTGTGGTGGGTAGGTCCAAAACAAGTGCTTTTGGGTACCTTTCATTGTTGTTCTTATTTTTGTAATTACCCATGTTATTATTTTATTGGCCTTTGTATCAAATTGATGGTAAGTCTATTGGTGTTGAATAGTTAACATTGCTTTGCTTTTCCACCCTGTAAAAGAGCATGACTGCAAGACGTTTAAGAGAAGATGATGGAATTTTCCCTCCCCTAACCACTCAATTTAAAAGGAAACAAAAACTGTGAAATCATAGACATTTCTCACTACATAGGGACCCCCTCCTGTAAGAAAACCAAAAAGAAGAAATAATACAAAACAAATCAAATTTAAGGAGGCCCAGCATCTGTAATCCTGTTTCTGCTTTCCACCTCTCAGCTTCGCGTTGCGCACAGAAAGTCGATCCCAGCTCTACCCTCTATCAGCTTGGGCAGATAGGACAGCCAGCGCCTTTGGTACCATAGGCCGGGGAACCCCGTTCCTCTTCGGACCGGCCGCGGCTATCCGCCTGGCCCAGATCGAAGCCCAGCTAGCCCTGCACCAACTCGGCTTCATCGCTGCTGCCAGTAACCACGGCAACCAGCAACTGGCCCTGCTCAACCTTCTCCAGCAAGCAGCTGCCAACAACATTGCTCAGCCGCTCAACCCAGTCATGTACCAGCCTCAGCAACAGGGGGCGCCCTTCAACAGGCCCAGGATCATGCCATACCAACAACAACCGGGCCACTCTACCGACGGCAACAACATGGCCCAGATGAACAGCTACCAGGCGGGTCAGTTCCCGCCGCAAACACGACTACCCGAGGAGCTAGAGTCGGCGATCTCTGTCCGCGTTCAGGGCGGGAGGGACCAGGACCACCGACTACTCAACCAGAATTCCCAGATCTCCCGGCAGCACTGTGTAGACCCCCGCCTGCACGGGGACGGTCAGGGTGAGAGTTCAGAGACTGGCTATTCTAACAGCAACAACCTGGTCTCGCTCTCTTGCGATGACCAGCAGAATCAGATGCAAGATGTGGACTGGTCCAACTACCAGACTCCCAGTAAACTCTTTGGTCTCAATCAGCAGCAGCACCTCCAGCACTCTTCCCACTCTCATGCTAACCCCAACAGCGGGCATTCAGGAGGGGGTATGCAAAGCTGGAATGCTCCTGTTTCTGAACCGGGTCGTCCACAGGGTGGAAACATGCAGGGTCTGTACGTACCCGAGAGCGCAGGCAGTATCCTGGCCGGCTTCGGCTTGTCAAACGATGACCTGGAGGTTCTCAGCCACTACCCTGATGACCAACTAACTCCAGACACTCTGCCCTTCATCCTACGTGACATACAGATCCACAAAACAAACAGAAACACAGGCCCTCCTGCGTTCTCAACTCTCCCTGTTATTCCTAACCTGCCGCCACCGCCTCGTCTTTCTCCACCACAGCGGCATCCTGCACATTCATGTACACCCGACATCCCAAGTTTTCTGAGTGTGACGCAAATGGCGGGTAAAGTTATCGACTACGGCCATGCGAGTATGGCGGCTGAAGAGGGTAGTGACTCTTACAAACGCGAGCTACCGCCTAAGGAGAGAGCGACTAAACCAGAGTCAAAGCCCACCGGTTCGTCTTTGAAACGTAAAGCTGAATCCCCAAGGCGGCATCACTCGCACGACGACTCCTCCGACTCAAAGAAAGACAAAGACTACAGGAGGCGTGCTCCAATCCCCGACGCTCACAAGCACAAAAGAACGCCCGTCAGAGAGCCGCCATCGAGATCTCGTTCGGTGCGCGAAGGGTCCAGAACAAGGCCACAGTTCGACGCCAGGAGTGAGTCGTCAAAATCAACCAGACCCTCCGGTGCCAAACGCAGCTCTAGCACCACCAAGAGGCTCCCAACACCCACCATGATAGGTGATTTCTCGGCGGACCCTCCGAAGGTGTACCCCCACACCTGCTCCCTGTGCGACATACAATGTGAACGGGCTAAGGTGAGTACCGTACCTGTACCGCACACGTTGTTCGCCAAGCAGAGGTTTTTGTTAAACGGATACTTCAGGATTTTGGAGTCAGATGAACTCGTGAATACCATTTGTTGTCTCTGCATCCAGTTAGAAGGAAGTTGCTAATTAGCGTTAGCACACATAACCCGAAGTCTTTGGCAACTGCTAGCATGCTAGTAGATACCATAGGTCTCCAGTTGTTGTGCTAATGCTAGTTGCTTTGGCTCACAAAGCTACTTCTGACTTCCATCATACTGGATACAGAGAAATGGTATCAATGAGTTCCTCTGACTCTGGGGAATTAGATAAATGGCTTAATTGCCAAAATCACAAAGTATCCCTTTAAGCTTTTATAAAGGCCCAGTGCAGTTAAAGGAAAAATCCACTCAAACTATATTTTGGTATTTGTTTCCATTAGTCCACTGTTGATATAGTACCACAGTGTTTTGAATGTCAGCAGTCAAGTTTTCAAGATATTGGACTTTCAAGAAACAAAGTGTCACTTGCCACATCATCATCATGATGATGCAAACCCGTTTGGGACTGTATCAACAATGGACTAATGAAGAAAGGGAATTTTTTTTGGGGGGGGGTGAATTTTTCCTTTAAACACCATAACCACTTTTACATACACACCAGGCATAAAACACAGTGAAATACATCACATAATATTTGATTTTACTTACAAAAACAGACATCTTTTAAGCAATGGTTAAGCAAACCGTTCTGATTCACATAAACAGTTTGTACATTTGGTGAACTTATGCCGATTTAAAACACCAGGTTTTCTGAGCAATCTTTCAAATTATTTGGACATGTTAACACCTTAATCACATTCCAGTGGTGATCTGCAATTGTGCTAGCACCAGCTGAGCGAGCATTCCTCTTTAGCGAGAGTGAAGTGAGTTCGGAACAACAATGTATGCATCTTTACAAATAGTTTTCACATACAAACTTTATATGTCCGAAATCAGAATAAAAAATGCTTCCCAAAAATAACATGGTCGCTGTGGTAGAATGTATATTTTGATTGGCAATGTTCTGCATTTGTCAGTGCCATCAGGTAGCTTGATTCCAGATGTGTCCATGTAAACAGCACTATTAGGGAAATCGTTCTTCTTGCAAAGCATGTAAGCATTTTTATTAAGCTATTTTATTGATCTGACTATCCACAATAATCGCATTGTTGTGCATCTAACCATACAAGGTGTCTTCTCCTTTCAAACCATTATTTTGTAAATCCATGTATGGTTGGTGTTACTGTTGAGTTGTTCAACAATTAAAACTAAACACTAAAGGAGAATAAAAAAATTAAAAAAAACATTTGCTCCAGAAAAAGTAGCCTAACCCTTACTCTGCTAATGACGAAGATGAAGAAGATGAAGATTGCAGAAGACATGGATATAACTGCAAAAGCTGAATTGTATTTGTGGTGAAGAGGACTAACATGACCCAATTATCACTCTTCTGCAGTGTACATAAACATTATCAATGCTATTTTTTACAGGTTGTTGCCAAAATGTGTCTATCTTCACATTTTGAAACTTTCTTTAGTACTTTGCCATTTGATTTGATGCCTCAAACATGAACAAGCAGTATCAATACATATATTTTTGATAGCTTGTTGAGGAATGCATTCAAGATATGGAAGACCTATACGTATCAACAATACCCCTAAATATACATAATACATTTCCGCCACTCTCCTTAATGCATACATAAGCATAGGCACTATGGTGGTGTAAATGTGATCCTCCAATCACATCTCTCTGCTGGACTCAGGTAGATATCTAACCATTATTTTCTTTATTTTCTTCTGTTTTTTTCCTCACAGGACTGGATTGATCACTTGAACACAGTCAACCACACAGCTAGCTGCAGAGATCTGCGCAACAAGTGAGTGTTTAAAAAAAAAAAAAAAATAATAATAATGTGCTCAAACTATGCTGGCAGTTAAAGTCCTTATGTCAATCAAATGAAATCAAAATGTATTTATAAAGCCCTTACATCAGCTGTCACAAAGTGCTGTACAGAAATGTGTCTGTTGAAGCACCCGTGCGTCCGTCTCTTAAGTAACAAAATAAATCCCATCAAAATCCGTCAGTTTAAGATATCAGATATCAGTATTTTTTTTGCACGGGCTGTGTCTCGATCCATCACATCCGCCTATGTCGGCCTTCCGCGTCCGTGGTAGGTGGCCGAGCTGCAGCGGTGTTTATCAGACATCCGAAAATCTGTCTTCTCACGAAGATGTCTGTAGCGTCCGAATGGTTTGAGACGTGTCATGTGACTCGTCTGAAGTCTGTAATGCTGATGTGCCAACTACTGTCTGTAGCGTCCGAACCACTTGAGCTGCATACTATGACCCCACTATGGAAAGGGGTGAATCATGAACACGATGGTGTTCTCCGTTTTGCTCCATGGCCTTCTGAAGGTTACCCTTACAAACAAATGAAGTATGGAGGAGTTAGTTTTGTTCCAACAAAAAATGAGGGGTTAAGTAAAACAACATTTCCTGAGCTTTCTTATATCCTAGATATAGGACAGATACTTCAAAACCTTATTCTTTACTGATTAATTTTTTTACTTCCTTTTTTTGCCATTTATGAATGTTATTCAATGCATTTCTATGGGCTATAGGAGGCAAAATTGAATATTTCCCCCAAATTGTTTTTTAGCTTTTTGGGATACTTAAAGGGGTACTAGAAATTCGAAATCAAGTAGCTAAATGATCCATCGTATGACCATCTTAAAACAATTCCATATGTCAGCTTAGTACCCCTCCACAACGGCTTAGACTTTGAGTTAACTTCTTGCGGAGTGGTGAAATGCAAGGCGCCAAATTCAAAATCCAAAAGTTGAATTATTAAACATGCATCAATATACAAGTGCTTCATAGTCATCAAAAGCTCTGATTCTTGGCAATATCACAGCGTTGTCAGATTTCAAAAAGGCTTTACGGCGAAAGCACAACATTTGATTGTTTGAGGATAGCCCCTCATATTTTATGCATTAGCATAAATCCATAACCAACGCGGGTCTCACAAACGCATAAAATCGCTTACCTTTGATTAACTTCTGCTGAGGGCTTCCCAAGTGTCCAACGAAGACAATCCATGCTTCTTTTGTTAGAATAAGTCATTTATTATATTCATAAATCTCTGTTTGGTTGGCGCGTTATGTTCATAAAATCCACCGTCGAGTCGCCCATAGAACCGCGAAGAGAATGCGTTCAAAGTATCATATTTCTCCAAACAAATCAAACATCATTTTTAATGTTTCCTTAGGTATCATTTTATGTATATTTACTATAATATTTCAACCGGATTGTAGCCTGACTGATAAGAAAGGAAAATAAAGTGAGGCGCGTTCTCGTGAACGGAAAAAGTATTTCTCATTTCCACTTCCTTCAGTAAATCTTCTATACGGTTGCCTTTAGCCCTATTGTTTTGAAACCTTGTCTATAGACTGTTGACATCCTGTGGAAGCCATAGGTACTGCAGTCTCAGTCCTACAAAACAGAGAAATTAATAGGCACAAGGAGAAAAAAGTCATTTACAAAAAAAACTGCAAAACCTGAGGAAAATCCATACGGATTTCGCCTGCTATATCACATACATTATTTTAACACTTTTATAAACTTCAGTGTGTTTCCTATCCAATAGTACTAATTATGTGCATATCCTATTTTCTGGGCCTGAATGGCAGGCATTTTACTTTGGGCACGCCAGACTCTCCAAAACCGTCTCCTCGGCAGCCGCTCCCTAAGAAGTTAATACTCAACAATAACCCATGAATAATGTGTAGGATGATGTACTCATGTCTCTTCTTTCCCCCCAAAGGTATCCAGACTGGAATCCAAATGTCCCAAGGTGAGAGATGTTCCTAAACTGTAGGACTATGTATATTACACCCTGATTGTCCAATTGTACCTTTTTGAGATTGCAACTGACAAACCACTTATCATTTTCCTCTGTCGGTGTTGTATGTCACTGGGTCTTTGAATCACACATAATGTCATATTGTTCTTCTGACTCCTCTTTGCCCCAAACCAGGAGGGACCCGTCTCAAGGTCAGGATGCCTGTGCCACCTGGCATTCCCTAGAACGCTCTCCCTCCCGCTCAGTCTCCCGTTCCCTGTCCTGGTCCCCCTCCCCCACCCCCCCTCCGGACCGAAGCAGAAGGATCTCTCCGCCCACCGCCCATCTCCCCCACACCTCTGGCCGGCACAGCCACTCCCAGTCCCATCGGGGTTCTGCCTCCAGCGCTCACAGGCCGGAGAAGAGAACCAGTGAATCCTCAGGTAAGCCTCGGCTAGTGGTTGACACGGTTTCCCAGACTCAGATGAAACGTATTCCTGGAGTGCTAGTCTGTTGGCACTGTAATATATCTGCCATGTGCTGCATCGTCATAACCCAGACGTCATTTGTTACACCTACCTCCAGGGGTATCTACAGTAATATATAAAATCAAACTATTTGTCACATACGCCGAATACAACAAGTGCAGACCTTACTGTGAAATGCTTACTTACAAGCCCTTAACCAACAGTGCAGTTAAAGAAGAGTAAAGAAAATATTTACCAAATAAACTAAAGAAAAAAAAAAAAAGAACACATTAAAATAACAACTAGGCAATATACAGAGATTACCGAGTCAGTGTGCGGGGGTACAGGTTAGTTGAGGTAATTTGTACATGTAGGTAGGGGTGAGGTGACTGCATAGATAATAAACAGTGAGTAGCGGCAGTGTACAAAACAAATGGAAGGGGGGGGGGGGTGTCAAAGTAATAGTCCGGTGGACATTTGGTCAATTGGCTTGGAAGCTGTTAAGGAGCCTTTTGGTCCTAGACTTGGCGCTCCGGTACCGCTTGCCGTGCGGTAGCAGAGAAAACAGTTCATGACTTGGGTGTAGAGATGAAATGGTATGAAAATTTCATATCACGATTATAGTGACAAAAATTACCATGGTTATCAGTATTATCGGGGTATTGTTAAGATGTGCTGGAAATGTTAAAGTACTGATGCACACACTGAAATCATTTCACCACGTTTTATATTGAAAATCAACAAACAAAAAATAAAATTAGCAGCACTATGCACTAGTTTCCCTAGTGCAGGTTTTAATGAACACAACCTTAAGTAAGCAAATCAAATGTGCATGTAAGAACAATACACCCATATGTAAACCAGTCCAATGTGCAGGTGTTGACATTAAAATAACAAAATAAGTAAACAAATCAAATTACATGTCTGTTCTCTCCTTCCTAAAGAAATAAGGTGCTGCTGGCCTATCATATCCTGTATGTATGCATCTTTGTTCACTACTTAAACTGGACAAAGTAAATATGCTGACATTTTTACATTTCAATCTCAAGTGATCTGCGAGGGGAGACTATGTGCCCGCTGGCACTGAACACTCTGGCATGCTGGTTGCTGGGATGCACAAAGGCTTCCTGGCAACCTTGGCAAGGTGAGGCAGCTCTGATGCATGGCCCCTCCACCACACCAGTGGATCCTCTTCTGCTGGAGTGGGTGGCAGAGACAGGTAGATCTTGATCTCTTCTTTCACTCTGTCTTCTGGGGTGGTCGGAATCTGACCCTCTTCACCTCTCTGCTGCCTTGTTGAGATAATCTTTCTCCGCAACCCAGCTAGGCCTTTACCCTCCGATGCCGCTGTGGTGGAGGTGCTGCTCGTGCTTTGTGGTTCTTCCCTGACTTGTGCAGCTGCCAGCTTCAAGGCCTCCTGGACACAGCTGTCAGTGTCAACTTTTGCAGCCTCTTTTGAAGCAGGACCAATGAAACAAGCCATGTGCATGACTCTCTTTGCCTTCGCTATGTATCTGTTAACTTCTAAGGGATCATTGGTGCGCTAGCGCCCCACTCCCGACACTACCAGGTGAAATGCAAGGCGCCAAATTCAAAATCCAAAAGTTGAATTATTAAACATGCACCAATATACAAGTGTTTCATACTCATCAAAATCTCTGTTTCTTGGCAATATCACAGCGTTGTCAGATTTCAAAAAGGCGTCACGGCGAAGCACCACATTTGATTGTTTGAGGGTAGCACCTTCACTATTTTTGCCATTACCATGAATTCATTAGCCTTCACGGTTCACACAAAACACATTTCACAGCAAAAACAAATCAATTACCTGTTGAAGAACTTCTGCTGATGGCTTCCCAAGTGTCCAACGAAGACAATCCATGGTTCTTTTGTTAGAAAAAGTAATGTATTATATCCATAAATCTCCGTTTGGTTCGCGCGTTATAATCAGAAACTACAGCCTCCACTCGTCCATTGAAACGTGAAGAGAACTCGTTCAACTTATTAACTTGTCCAAGAACAATCAAACATCCTTTTTAATGTATCCTTAGGAACACTTTTATGTATATTTACTATAATAATTCAACCAGAATATAAACTGGGCTATAAGAAAGCAAAAAAAACACAGAGCGTGCCTTGTCGGGAGCGCGCGTCCTCTTCTATTGACATCTCTGGGGACACTTCCTGATTTCTCTTCTTCTCTGCTCTAATAGCATCTAAAAAAAATCTGAACACTGTCTCGAGACTGTTGACATCCAGAGGAAGCGATAGGTACTGCATTCATATGCCCTTATATGGGCATTTTCATAAGGGAGGGGTTCCAAATGAGCAATGTGTCAAAACCACTTTTTCCAGGACAGAGATTCCTCGGGGTTTCGCCTGCCATATCCGTTCTGTTTTACTAACAGACAAATGGTTAACACTTTTAGAAACACTTTTAGAAACACACTTTCAGAGTGTTTCCTATCCAATGGTACTAAATATGTGCATATCCTATTTTCTGGGCCTGAATGGGAGGCATTTTACTTTGGGCACGCCAGGGTCTCCAAAACAGTCACCTCATGAGCTGCTCCCTAAGAAGTTAAGGTCTTCTCTCATTATCCTTTTCATCTCCTTGGTCAGGGATGGCTCTGTATCGTTTTCCACCGGAACATCACATCTGTAAACTTGCTCAGAGGTTCAAGGAGCTGGCACAGTTGCTCCATGACACTTATGTCGGCGTCCTTGGTCATCAGATGCCATGTTCCTCTTTCTCCAGCCAGTGTCGCACAGACTGGCTGCTGTTGGCTGAGGAAACGTTCAAGCATCTTGTGTGTAGATCCCCATTGGTTCACCACGTCATGGATCAGAGCCTTCTGTGGCATGTTGAGGGCAGCTTGCTTTTCTCTCAGTTCTCTCCTTCTCTTCCAGCTTTGTGAGAAGCCTTGGAGGCCTTGACTGCTGTGTCAACTCTCTGAATTTTCAGAGCCTTTGAGATAGCCAGGTTCAAATTATGGCCAAAGCACCCAGGTCACAGATCTGGGAACTCTTCAAAAGCCTTGATCATGTTTGTAATGTTGTCTGTCGTTATGCAGTCCAGGTCTTGTTGATTCCTCCACTCTTCCAGCATATTCTCAAAAAACTCTGTTGTGAGCTGAGTGATCTTCTGTGAAGAACTGTTTCCAGGCAGTTTGATCCCAGTTGCCAGTCTGGGGTGAGGTAATTTTATAGTGAAGCTGATGTGTGGTTGACCACTCCTGCTTTCACTGGTCCAGAGGTCAGTAGTTGCAGCAAACTATGTGCCTTGAGCCAAACTTGTTCCCACATCAGCTTTAACCTGGTTGTACAGGTTTGGGATTTCACTCTTGGAAAATAATGTTGATGTCACTTTGTAGTGAGGCACGGCAACCTTCATTGGCCTCAGAAAGCCAGGCCTCGCAACAGTTTGAAATGGCATCATGTCCTTTGCATTGTAATATGAAAGGGCTGCAGTGAGATCTTGAGTGTTTTATAATGTGGGTGCATAAACAGCCTGCCTTTTTTTTAAATGCTTGCTCGAGTGTCTGTCACAACTGTAGATGAGGGACCAGTAGCATCACTGGGTTTGCCTGCTACATGCACACTCTGTAAACAAGGGAATAGCAAATATATTATTATTAGTGTTACATTATAATTATTATTCACACACACACTATCTTCTGTGTTGCATTTGAGTATATGCAATGATCCCATGCGCAATTTACATGAATTCAAATTAGTCTTAAGAAGACAGTGATAGTAATTACAATGAGCCCTACAATTGAATAAATACAGTCTTGTATAGGAATATATAGTGTTTCTCCTGTTGGAACACTTTTACAAAGAAGTCGTCGACTGACTGATTTTAAATGAACAAAATATGTTGGTTGGGTGATTAAACTACATGGCGTGTTATCGTGTGCAATGGGTGAATAGAGTCTGCAAACACAAGCTATTAGCAAGTTAGACCGACAAGCCATTACATTTTCCCACATCAAGTTTCCCTCAGCGCTCTTGTAAAACCCAAAATACGACCACGCTGAAAAATCTCCCGGGCGCTGTCACTGCCTTCCGCCGTTTTCACACACAACCGATGTTGCATATTGTGCCTACGTCACTGTTGCTAACTTTGGTTGATGCTGGATGGTATTTACCGTGAGTTTTTCAAACCGTGGTAATCAAATACGGTTTTAATGATAATTCAAATTTGAAACGGTAATAATAACCATTGAATTTTACCATGGTATATTGTGAAACCAGTAACCATTTCATCCCTACTTGGGTGAATGGAGTCTCTGACAATTTTATGGGCATTCCTCTGACACCGCCTATTATATAGGTCCTGGATGGCAGGAAGCTTTGCCCCAGTGATGTACTGGGCTGTACACACTACCCACTGTAGCGCCTTACGGTCAGATGCCGAGCAGTTGCCATACCAGGCGGTGATGCAACCGGCCAGGATGCTGTCAATGGTGCAGCTATAGAACTTTTTGAGGATCTGGGGACCCATGCCAAATCTTTTCAGTCTTCTGAGGGGGAAAATGTTTTGTCATGCCCTCTTCACGACTGTCTTTGTGTGTTTGGACCATGGAGTACAGGAGGGGACTAAGTACACACCCCTGAGGGTCCCCAGTGTTGAGGATCAGCGTGGCAGACGTGTTGTTGCCTACCCTTACCACCTGGGGCGGCCTGTCAGGAAGTCCAGGATACAGTTGCAGAGGGAGGTTTTTAGTCCCAAGGTCCTTAGCTTAGTGATGAGCTTCGTGGGCGCTATGGTGTTGAACACTGAGCTGTAGTCAATGAACAGCATTCTCACATAGGTGTTCCTTTTGTCCAGGTGGGAAAGGGCAGTGTGGATTGAGATGGTGTCATCTGTGGATCTGTTGGGGCGGTATGCGAATTGGAGTGGGTCTAGGGTATCCGGGAGGATGCCTTTCAAAGCACTTCATGGCTACCGACGTGAGTGCTACAGGGTGGTAATCATTTAGGCAGGTTATCTTCGCTTCTTTGGGCACAGGGACTATGGTGGTCTGCTTGAAACATGTAGGTATTGCAGACTCAGTCAGGGAGGTTGAAAATGTCAGTGAAGACACTTGCCAGTTGGTCTGCGCATGCTTTGAGTACACGTCCTGGTAATCTGTCTGGCCCAGCGGCTTTGTGAATGTTGACCTGTTTAAAGGTCTTGCTCACATCGGCTACCGAGAGCGTTATCATACCAGTCATCCAGAACAGCTGGTGCTCTCGTGCATGCTTCAGTGTTGCTTGCCTCGAAGCGAGCATAAAAGGCATTTAGCTAGTCTGGTAGGCTCGTGTGGGTTTCCCTTTCTAGTCCGTAATAGTTTTCAAGCCCTGACAATTCCGACAAGCGTCAGAGCCGGTGTAGTAGGATTAAATCTTAATCCTGTATTGACGCTTTGCTTGTTTGATGGTCAGTCTGAGGGCGTAGCGGGATTTCTTATACGTGTCCAAATTAGTGTCCCACTCTTTGAAAGCGGCAGCTCTTGCCTTTATGCGTATGTTGCCTGTAATCAATGGCTTCTGGTTGGGATATGTACGTGGGGACGACGTCGACGCACTTATTGATGAAGCCGATGACTGACTGAGGTGGAATGCTCCTCAATGACATTGGATGAATCCTGGAACATATTTCAGTCTGTGCTAGCAAAACAGTCCTGTAGCATCCGCGTCATCTGACCACTTCCGTATTGAGTGAGTCACTGGTACTTCCTGATTTTTGTTTTTGCTTGTAAGCAGGAATCCGGAGTATAGAATTATGGTCAGATTTGCCAAATGGAGGGCGGTCTAGTGCTTTATGCATCTCTGTGTGTGGAGTAAAGGTTGTCTAGGATTTTTTTCCCTCTCTGGTTGCACATGTGACATGCTGGTAAAAAAAAAACAGATTTTAAGTTTGCCTGCATTAAAGTCTCCGGGCACTAGGAGTGAGAATTTGATGAGAATTTTCTTGTTTGCTTATGGCCTTATAGAGTTGGTTGAGAGCGGTCTTAGTGCCAGCATCGGTCTGTAGTGGTAAATAGACGGTTACGAATAATACAGATTAGAACTCTCTTGGTAGATAGTGTGGTCCACAGCTTATCATACGGTACTCAGGCGAGAAATACCTCGAGACTACTTTAATATTAGACATCACGCACCAGCTGTTATTGACAAAAAGACACACACCCCCACCCCTCGTCTTACCAGACGTAGCATCTCTGTTCTGCCGGTGCATTGAAAATACTGCCAGCTCTATATTATCCGTGTCGTCATTCAGCCACGACTCTGTAATTATTATTTTTTTTCACCGTTTTTAATATTACAGACATCTATTACCCCTACCTCCAGGGATATCTACTGTAATATATCTACGTCATTATAACCCAGACATCATCTGTTACCCCTACTTCCAGGGATATCTACTGGGAGCTCCTCTCGAGAAGGCCTGAAGCGTTCCAGAAATGACCCCGCCAAGTGTGCGACTGGCTCTTTCTCAGCTGCCAAACTTGGTGGCCACGGCAACCGAGCAGGGGTTTCTGGGAAACACGAGTCCGGGAAACGTGAGTCCTATTTGTCGTCCACCAGCAAGTTTCCGGGGTCCATGTCTGAGAAGCCACATCGTCCAGCTTCCTCTAAGCCGGGAGCCAAGCCAGCGGCCGGGAAGGAGACCGCTCTAGGACAGGACTCAGAGGTGTGCCCTTCGCAGAGCTTTTGGTTCAATCTTTTGTTTGCTGTGCACAGTGTCATTAGGGCTTTTAAGATTAACTACATTATCAGTAATAATTACTTTCAGTAGTAATATCATTAGGGAAATTTCACAAATTGAATTGGAACTAACTTATAAGGATAGCAGCTTCTTCACACTCCCATCCAACCCAAGCAGTGCTTGTAAAACTTCCTTCCTTGATTTTAGGTCCAGTCCTCCAACGCACCACAGAAGAAGCCGAATCCAACGCTGCAGAAGAAGAATCCTGCAGGTTCCTACTTGCTCTATCTGACGGGCCTCCCTGTTGATGCCAAGTACCAGGAAGTGGTGTCACTGGTGCAGGCCTTCGGCAAGGTCACCAATGTCCTCATCATCAGGAACGAGGAGGGGGAGGAGGACCAGGGGCAGCCGCAATACAGTAAAGTGAGTATAGATGTGTCAAGTTAGGCATCATACCCTTTAATGCGAAGTGTGGTGTCTTTTTGATAAATATGAAGACGTCTTGTTTACCCCCTAGAGTCGATTTCCCCGGCCCTGCATAATTAAAAAAATCATAGCGCTACAGAAGTATGTGGACACCCCGTCAAATGAGTAGATTCAGCTATTGCTGCCACACCCGTTGCTGACAGCTGTATAAAATCGAGCATGCAGCATGCAATCTCCATAGACAAACTTTGTCAGTAGAATGTCCTTACTGAAGAGCTCAGTGACTACCAACATGGCACCGTCATAGGATGCCACCTTTCCAACAAGTCAATTGGTCAAATTTCTACCCTGCTAGTGCTGCCCCGGTCAACTGTAAGTGCTGTTATTGTGAAGTGGAAACGTCTAGGATCAACAACGGCTGAGCCGCGACGTGATAGGCCACACAAGCTCACAGAATGGCACCGCCGAGTGCTGACGTACAGCGCGTAAAAACTGTCTGTCCTCGGTTGCAACACACTACCGAGTTTCAAACTGCCTCTAGAAGCAACGTCAGTACAATAACTCTTCGTCGGGAGCTTCATGAAATGGGTTTCCATGGCCGACAGCCTAAGAACACCATGCGCAATGCCAAGCGTCGGCTGGGGTGGTGTAAAGCTTGCCGTCATTGGACTCTGGAGCAGTGGAAACGCGTTCTCTGCAGGGATGAATCACGTTTTACCATCTGGCAGTCCGATGGACGAGTCTGGGTTTGGCGGATGCCAGGAGAACGCTACCTGCCCCAATGCATAGTGCCAACTGTAAAATTTGGTGGCGATGTATAATGTTTTGGGGCAGTTTTTCATGGTTCGAGCTAGGCCCCTTAGTTCCTGTGAAGGGAAATCTTAACGCTACAGCACACATACTTATATGACATTCTAGACTATTCTGTGTTTCCAACTTTGTGGCAACAGTTTGAGGAAGGCCCTTTACTGTTTCAGCAGTACAATGCCCCCGTGCACAAAATGAGGTCCGTACAGAAATGGTTTGTCAAGATCGGTGTGGAAGAACTTGACTGGCCTGCACAGAGATTTGACCTTAACCGTATCGAACACCTGTCATGGAAATTAAAGTGCCCCAAAAAATATGCTTCCTATTCAGAAAGAAGATCGAGAACAAGCTATGAAGCAAGAATACTGGTGCAGGTACAGCCCACTAGTGCAAAAATAATATTGAGATATGTAACTGTACCCCCCCCATCACTAGTTTTGGATCCATCTGTCTTACCTCTGCCCCTCTCGGTGTCTCTGTTCCTCCAGGCCACTGTTTGCATGCAGAAAGAGCAGGACGCTAAAGCTCTGGCTGAGTGCCTCACTCTCAACATACGGGAACACTCCATCTCTGTCTCCGACCAGGTTTGTCCCTCCCTGCTTACCCTACCAAAGCCACCTCAGCTTCCAGCTGGGTATTCATCCACTGGACTTTATATCATAGAACTGGCTCATGTTTCCCTTGTAGTGAGGAAGCTAGTAATGACAGAAAGAGGAGGAGAAAATTAAATATAAAGAAAAGTGATGGTTGACCATTTTGAATCTGTTTATTTCTTTGTTTTACAGAATGTTGAGGAGGAGCTTACTTCCTCGATACCTGTCATTATAAAAGGGTAAGTATTATGCATTACCTGTATATTCTAGGGTTTTCTTTGACCACTGAACTTTACCTCTATTATTACGGAGGCAGTTCTTCACACATTTCACTACTCTCCATAGAGAAGTGATCGGTGCTCCCAAGACACCTGCAGCCCCCAACGAGGCCAACTTGACCATCAAAGGCCCAGGTAAAAAAACATACAATTAATGTTATTTTAGAATGCATCCCAAACGGCAGCCTATTCCCTATATAGTGCATAACGTTTCACCAACGCCCTATGTATTCTGCTCAAATGTATTGCACTAAATAGCAAATAGGGTGCCAGCCTTAGATGTCTTGATTTAATATATACAACTGATGTTTGATAGACCTGATCAATAAGAGTTGTGAAATTGAACATTATACATTTTCTTTCCCCACAGAAGCCAGCGTTGGTCAGAAGAATTCAAATGAGGTGCTTTATTTTTGTTTATCTGTCTCTTATTTGCCAGTATGTCTTACAATTTTTAATTAAGTATTTCAATATTATTTATCACATCTACAAAAATACAAGTAAGTGACGGTTGTCATGTGCCGGATACAACAGGTGTAGACTTTACTGTCAAATGCTTATTTACAAGCCCTTAACCAACAATGCAGTTCAAGAAATATAGTTAAGAAAATATTTACTAAATAAACGAAAGTAACAGATTAAAATTACGTAACAGTGAGTAGCAGCAGTGTAAAAACAGAGGGGGGGTGACAATGTAAATAGTCCGGGTGGCCATTTGATTAATTGTTCAGCAGTCTTATAGCTTGCGGGTAGAAGCTGTTAAGGAGCCTTTTATTCCTTGACTTGGCGCTTCAGTACCGCTTGCTGTGCGGTTAGCAGAGAGAACAGTTTATGACTTGGGAGATTTTGGGGGCTTCCTCTGACACCACCTAGTATATAGGTCCTGGGTGTCGGGAAGTTTAGTGTTCCCAGCATAGTGTTTCAGTTCATCTTTAACACTTTAAAACAATAGAAAACATGCAGCCAGCCAGCCAGTCAGCGGTGTCTGAGCTGTAAGATTAAATGGGTTTCCCAACAGATACACAGGGAGCAGGTGAAGCCAACGAGGAAGAGGAAGAGGGGATGTAGAGCGGGACAGCTCGAGAGACTCAAAAGACTGCAGAGGGAAAACAAGGTGCAGAACTGAACTGATATCTCATAGGCCCAGGCAGGGGATGCTACATTATGGAACGTTTAGATAGAAATCTATCATGTGGAGTGGACTCGATTTACCCCCGTCAGGACAGGTAGAATAGGAAATTGTGTGACTGTCAGCTCGGTTCATGATATAACGTTCTGACCGTTTTCTTTTGTTACCTCACTGAATACATCATGTCTTGATTATGACAGTCTTTGTCTCCTGTGGTTTGACCTTTTAGAGGGGCATGGTCAAGATTACTGGACTTCCTGAAAGCGGCTGCTCCGAGAATGATATCGCCAAGCTGGCCCAGCCCTTCGGAACACCTGTTAAGATCCTCCTCATCACCAAGCCCAGTGAGGTAGGCATGCTATCCACAATACATCACTCACTTTCACCTTGATTTGCATTATGTGGCTTAGGGCAGTGTTTCCCAACCCTGTTCCTCCAGTACCCCAACAGTACACCCTGGACAAGCACACCTGATTCAACTTGTCAACTAATCGTCAGGCCCTCAATGAGTTGAACCAGTTGTTTGTCCAGGGCTACAACAAAAATGTCTACTGTTGGGGGTACTGAAGGACCAGGGTTGGGAATTTGATTCCCACATAGGACCTGCTGTATATATTGGCAGTGTCAATGTTCTGTCTGATGCTTTGGGTAAAATAGGCTGTTTAATGGCAATATCATATGATTTTCACATCGTATACCCAATATGACTGACTGTTGCTGACCGTTTGTCTGTTTTGTGGTCCTCCCCAGGCTCTGGTCACTATGCAGGATGTGGAGTCAGCCCAGGAGATGGTGAAAGTTTACAGCAACATGCCTGTCTGCATCAACAACTCTGTTCTGAACATGAGCCTGCTTCCAAACCTCCTGGTGGACTTCAACAGACCGGTAAGATACTGTGCTAATGGAGAACAGGGCCTCAACCGTGCATCTCCGGCGTCCTCTGTACTGGGCAGTTTTCGTCACTTAATTCCAGGTGGTTGCTGCAGGGTATGATAAATGTTCACTATGAAAAGGGTGTTTATCCACATTCAACTTATTTTCCACTGATCTGATTTAGTGATGACTTAAAGAACTTTTCATTCCATTTTATTACCACAGGTGGCACTTTTCCATTCATTGATGGGACCCAGGAATCCTGTTAGTGTGAGTATTTTACTGTTGCTTCTGCTCTTAATAATAGCATTGTTGCAACCCCAAGGAAAAACACAGACAATCCCACCTGATTAAGACCTAATGTTTAACGTAATGAATCACACCCAAGACCATATATTATTGCAGAGTCCCTTTACAATTTCTAACAACTATTTATAAAGTTGAGGTTCTTCTAATAATTGGTACAAGTAAAGTTGTTTGTTAGTGATGAATACATTTCAATGTTTCCAATACGTCCTGCAGAAGGCGGAGGTGGAAGGTGATGATGACTGGAACCGTCTCCTGGTTGTCAGTAACATCCCGGCCACACCCTCCGGCCCAACAGAGATCCAGAAACTGGTTGAGCGCTTCGGCACAGTCCAACAGACTCTGGCACTCAAGGACAAGGTGAGTGACCTGTGGGTGGGGAGGGGTGTGTGTTGGGGAGGGGGGGGGTTTGGCTTTTTGTGCTCAAGTGTCTGTCAAGGGGAGGGACATCTTAGTGAGGAACGTTTGTTTCTGTGTGGGGTTTAAGTGTGTGTGTTGAAGTGTCTTGCATCTACCCTGCCTACAGTAATTCCACACCATCCATCCAATCCTGTTTTCTTTACCCCATTAAGATCATCTTTGAGATGGGAACAGCAGACATGGCCAAGAGTGTCTTCAACCGCTTCCAGAAGTTTCCCTGCATTGTTCAGAACAACAAGCTCGTCTTCTCCTGGAAACCTGATCCCAAGATTGATCTACCTAAAGTCGACATCTCCTCTGCCGGCTCAACGGCTTCAACTGGTGGCAATGACTCCCAGACTGCAGAGACTACTATGCACCCTGGTGGCCAGGAGGACTCACAGTCTCAGTCAGGATTAAAGATGGAGTCAGGAACAGGGGTTGATACTAAGGTTGAAGGACAGGAGGTTCAGCCAGGGAATGAAGGGATGAAGGTTGAAGGAGAGGTTCAAGCCACAAAGGAGTCTCCAGCATTAGGAGGAAAGGAGCAAGAGAAGGAGCCTGATGCATCTTCCTTACAGCCAGCAGGAGTGAACAAGAGAGAAGCCACAGAACCCAACACAGGTCAACCTGGAGGTCAGGGTGGAGAGGAGGTCACAGAGAAAGTTTCAGACATTTCAACAACGGAGTCCGGAGAAACTGAAGAACCAGAAGAACCAGTCTCTTCGGATGCTACCACCGCTCCTCAAGCTGCTAAACCAGAGACTGAGAAAATGTCAGTTTCCAGTTCCACAACAGCCACCTCTGCCCCAGCCCCAAAAGTGATGGCGGCCATCATAGAGGCCTTACGACAGGAGAGCAGGAACAGATCCTCTACCAAGGTTACCACCGACCAGGCTGCAGCTGAGAATCCTCCGGGTAAACAGCCAAAAGATAAGGAGACTCCAGATGTTCAGGCTGCCCCTGCTTTACCCAGAGTGACCCCAGAGATCCTGAAGGTGCTGCTGGAAGAGTGCAGAGTCCGGTCCTCCAGTAGGGCCGGCGCTGAGCAGGCCAGGAAGGAACAGGACCAGGCGCCCCCTGCAGGCCAAAAGCCATCCACTGGAAACCGAAGAGACCACAGTGGAGACAGGGAGCCTGGAAGAGAGCAGGCCACCAAGAGGAAGACTCGCGAGGAGGAAAGGGAGGAGAGGGAGAGGGTGAGGAGGGAGAGGGAGAAGAGGCTGATGGCCCAAGAGGAGGAGAGGGAGAAAGGAAGGAGGGAGAGAGAGAAGAGGCGGTCCCACAGGGAACGGTCATCAGGATCACCGGGGTCCAGGTCCTCGATGAGGTATGAGGGGAGCCGGCGCAGTGGGAAGAGCGGCGCCAGGTCTGAGTCCAGGAGAGGAAACGGAGAGGAGAAACAGCAGGTAGGAGAGATGCTAGTGTGTTGGTATTCACTCTATATACAGAGAGGACAAAACATTAACAACTCTTTCCATGAGACTGTCCAGGTGAAAGCTATGATCCCTTACTGACGCCACTTGTTAAATCCACTTCAATCCGTGTAGATGAAGGGGAGGAGACAGGTTAAATAATGATTTTCAAGCCTTGAGACAATTGAGCCATGGATTGTGTATTTGTGTCATTCAGCGGGTAAATGGGCAAGACCAAATATTTGTACCTTTGAACGGGGTGTGGTAGTAGGTGCCAGGCGCACCGGTTTGTGTCAAACCCAGCAGCGTTGCAGTTCTTTCCATGCTCAACAGTTTCCCGGTGTGTATCAAGAATGGTCCTCCACCCAAAGGACATCCAGCCAACTTGACACAACTGTGGGAAGTGTTGGAGTCAACATAGGCCAGCATCCCTGTGGAACGCTTTTAACACCTTGTAGAGTGGGGGGGGGGGGTTTGGTGAACTCGTGCATGGATGGATGGAGAGGATATAGATCTCCAGTGAACCAGAGTGTCCTATACCCATCATGAATATAGAATGCCAATATCAACTTTCCAACCATTTTAGGGAATGACTTGCCATTTTGAGGAAATCAGTGTTTTTAAAGTTAACTGTTCCCTGCCCTGTGTTCTTTCAGGAAGAGGAGGAGTTAGGTGAGAAGCACGTCCCCTTCGACATGGAGGACTTTGTGACTGTGGACGAGGTTGGGGAAGTAGCTGCGGTTCCCTGTCCTCTCCCGGAGACTACCACAGAGGTGACTGAGGTTACGGAGGTGACCACAGCCTCTGAGGCGGAGCAGCAGGCACCAGATGACACTACACCGATGGAGGTGGAGGGTGAGCCTGGGACAGCCATGGTACAGGTGGAAGCTCTGGACAAACGAGAACAGAAGGAGGAGGGGTTGTCCCCAGCAACCACAGAGGAGGGGTCGGTGAAGACTGCAGAGGGAACTGGGCTGGTGACAGAGGACAAAGTTCCAGACTGTCAGGATGACATCATCAAAGAGGTCAGTGTGTCTAGTCACATTCCTAATTTGAGTAATCCCTTTCCTAAAAGGAAGGCTTCAACCCTATAGCGTTCAACAACGAGCAGATCGGTGATAAGCCTACTTTAACCGATGATGGAGAAAATGAAGTGTTTCTGAAGTGTGAAACACGACCCCAATCTTTTCTAACATTACTCTGCTTCAGCCTGTGGTCACTGTGCCGAAGACAACCTGCGACGAGGTCACTGAGGAGTCGGAGGTGGAAGGTCACGATGAGGCCACACCCACAGACGCACCTGCTGCCGCTGGAGAAGAGGAGAAGGATGGAGAAGTGGAGGATGGACGAGTGGAGGATTTCAACATGGGAACGTTTCTGACGGTGGACGAGGTGGGACAGGTGGAGGAGGACAGGGAGAAGAGGTCTGCTGAGACGGGTAAGAAACATACTGTATATCACTGTTATGCTCGTCTCGTGAAAGCCCGTCATTGTAAATAAAATCTATTCTGCTGTGCTTACCTGTATAAATAAATGTTTTTTTTTTTAAGTTAAGACATGGTAGGAAACTGGCCAGTAGAGGTAAGACACAAACTTCATGTTAAGTCAATCTGCAACATATTTGTCTGAGGAGACTGGGTTGTGTTCAGTAGCGAATCATTTTGAAATGTTTTATTTGGTCGTTCAGGTAGTCCCTACCTGATGTGCCCTTTGTTCTGAGGTAACTACCCTCTGATTTGCCGCAGGAGGAAAAGGACTGCAGGTAGAATGTTGTTTGAAATATGGTAGCCAGCCCACTGTATGCATAGTAGTGGATGAGATGGCCACCCGCCTTATTGTTAAGTGGTCAATGAATGGTAACCGGGTTTACATAGATTAGTGGAGTGGTAGTGGTCAGATAACCAACTGTATGTAGTAGAGGTGTAATGGTACAAGCATTAGTACTGAACCGTTCGATATGGGGACCTCAGTTTGGTCCGCACTGTGAACCCGAATGAATAGATAAATAAAACATCTGTGTATATACAGTACCAGTCAAAAGTTTACACACCTACTCATTCCAGGGTTTTTCTTTATTTGTATTTTCTACATTGTAGAATATTATTAAAGTCATCAAAACAATTAAATAACACATATGTAATCATGTAGTAACCAAAAAAGTGTTAACTTCTCAGGGATCACTGGGTCGCTAGCGACCCACTCCCGACACCACCAGGTAAAATGTAAAGCGCCAAATTCAAAATCCCAAAGTTGAATTATTAAACATGTACCAATATACAAGTGTTTCATACTCATCAAAAGCTCTGTTTCTTGGCAATATCACAGCGTTGTCAGATTTCAAAAAGGCTTTACGGCGAAAGC
>QNTS01001211.1:47802-59192 GCA_003317085.1 Hucho hucho | reverse complement strand
ATGTATTATATCCATAAATCTCCATTTGGTTCGCGCGTCATAGTCAGAAACGACAGCCTCCACTAGTCCATTGAAACGTGGCGCGAACTCGTTCATCTTATACCTATAAACTTGTCCAAGAACAATCAAACATAGTTTTAAATGTATCCTTAGGAACACTTTTACGTATATTTACTATTATAAATCAACCGGAATATAAACTGATCGATAACGACGGTAAAAAAGACACTGTGCGACTTCTCGGGCGCGCGCCCTAGGTACTGTTGTCATCAAGGGGGGACTCACTTGTTTGGTCTTTGGGTTTTGCCTGCCATATGCGTTCTGTTTCACTCACTCAAAATTCAGAGTGTTTCCTATCCAATGGTACTAAATATATGCATATCCTATTTTCTGGGCCTGAATGGGAGGCATTTTACTTTGGGCACGCCAGGCTCTCCAAAACGGTCACCTCATGCACTGCTCCCTAACAAGTTAATGAGACAAATTAGAAATGGTCAAATAATGATGTTTGAAAGTAGCACGATTTATGTCATCAGTCTAATGTAATCACCATTTGGTCAAGCTGAGTTTTTGTTATTTTACTCTAGCTGTGCCAGGTCCGGTTTTAACCTGTCAGAAGAACATTCTTGTTTTTCGTGGACCGAGTTCTGACTTCTCCTCTGATGGCGACACTTCTGTTGTTACCGGATGTAACCCTCTGATTGTCCACACAATGTCAGTGTCTTTTCTCTTAGTGGTCTGTTTCCTGACCCTTGTTCTGAAAGTGGAGTCTTCTGAGGATGGCTAATCAGCCATTCCAGCGTAAGAATGAAAGCAGTGTAGACACACGATTCCTTGGAGAGAATAACCAGGTGGTCCTGCTTGAATTCACCCTCTTAGACACAGCTACTCATAGATTGTTAAAAGGTTCCTTTGTCTTCAACCTCGTGTTGCGTTTTGGGGTTACAACTAATCGGACCTTGGCTGCAGCTCGTGGTCACTTAGTTATAATGTTAATTCTTAACTCGCATGTTTTATACCCTCTGGTCAGAAAGGGGCCTTTCCGCCTTTAGGGCAAGTTCTCTGGGCGTAACTAGTTACGAGGCAAGGTCTGGATTTTACTCATGTTGTGAAAAATCTTCAAGTTACATTGTTTTTGTTATAAAGTCTTCATTTAACTTTTAATAACAAAAACATTTATTTTCATATTCAATCTGTCGTAATTTCTACCATTTTGTCTGATAAAACATCAAAAGTAAATTTATTGCATGTTACTGTTCAGAGGTAGTTTCTCCATAGGCCCATCATACATTCCATAGTGAGAGGACAAAGGGATTTTGTCTGCTGCCTTAAGATTTACAATGGGCGGGAGGTCAATGTATTGGCCAATGCACCCCTGTGTTGCGCTTACTACAGTTAGTTGGACCTACAGGGCTACAGAGAGCTACTTAGCAGTGACATCACATCACATTACCCAGTGTCTGTTCCAGAAGTTAACTTCTTAAGGGAGTAGCGCACGAGGTGACCTTTTTGGAGACCCTGGCGTGCCCAAAGTAAAATGCCTCCCATTCAGGCCCAGAAAATAGGATATGCACATATTTAGTACCATTGGATAGGAAACACTCTGAATTTTCTAAAAGTGTTAACCATTTGTCTGTGAGTAAAACAGAACGGATGTGGCAGGCGAAACCCCGAGGAATTTCTGTCCTGGAAAAAGTGGTTTTGACAGTGCCTCATTTGGAACCCCTCCCTTATGAAAATGCCCATAAAAGGGCATATGAATGCAGTACCTATCGCTTCCTCTGTTTCCCATGCTTGTTCCCATGCTTCCCTGTTTCCCATGCTTGTTCAATGAATCATAAACAATTCATGAACATGCACCTGTGGAATGGTCGTTAAGTCACTAACAGCTTACAGACGGTAGGCAGTTAAGGTCACAAATATGAAAATTCAGGACACTAAAGAGGCCTGTCTACTGACTCTGAAAAACACCAAAAGAAAGATGCCCAGGGTCCCTGCTCATCTGCGTGAATGTTCCTTAAGCATGCAGCACGGAGGCATGAGGACTGCAAATGTGGCCAGGGCAAGAAATTGCAATGTCCATACTGTGAGACGCGTAAGACAGCGCTACAGGGAGACAGGACGGACAGCTGATCGTCCTCGCAGTGGAGACCACGTGTAACAACACCAGCACAGGATCGGTACATCTGAACATCACACCTGCGGGACAGGTACAGGATGGAAACAACAACTGCCCGAGTTACACCAGGAACGCACAATCCCTCCATCAGTGCTCAGACTGTCCGCAACAGGCTGAGAGAGGCTGGACTGAGGGCTTGTAGGCCTGTCGTAAGGCAGCTCCTCACCAGTCATCACCGGCAACAACGTCGCCTATGGGCACAAACCCACCGTCGCTGGACCAGACAGGACTGGGAAAAAGTGCTCTTCACTGACAAGTCGTGGTTTTGTCTCACATGGGATGATGGTCAGATTCGCGTTTATCGTCGAAGGAATGAGCGTTACACTGAGGCCTGTACTCTGGAGCGGGATCGAGGTGGAGGGTCCGTCATGGTCTGGGGCGGTGTGTCACAGCATCATCAGACTGAGCTTGTAGTCATTGCAGGCAATCTCAATGCTGTACGTTACAGGGAAGACATCCTCCTCCGTTATGTGGTACCCTTCCTGCATGCTCATCCTGACATGACCCTATAGCATAACAATACCACCAGCCATACTTCTAATTCTGTGTGTGATTTCCTGCAAGACAGGAATGTAAATGTTCTGCCATGGCCAGCGAAGAGCCCGCATCTCAATCCCATTGAGCACGTCTGGGACCTGTTGGAACGGAGGGTGAGGGCTAGGGCTATTCCCGCCAGAAATATCCGGGAACTTGCAGGTGCCTTGGTGGAAGAGTGGGGTAACATCTCACATCAAGAACTGACACATCTGGTGCAGTCCATGAGGAGGAGATGCACTGCAGTACTTAATGCAGCTGGTGGCCACACCAGATACTGACTGTTACTTTTGTTTTTGACCCCCCCCTTTGTTCAGGGACACATTATTCCATTTAGTCACATGTCTGTGGAACTTGTTCAGTTTGTCTGTTGTTAAATCTTATGTTCATACAAATATTTACACATGTTAAGTTTGCTTAAAATAAACACAGTTGACAGTGAGAGGACGTTTCTTTTTTTTGCTGAGTTTATATACACAGAAATTGGGAAAAGGTAAAACGAAACACAATGCAGCTAGTTTGCAATCTTTCCAGCTTCAATTTGAAGTGATTGTGTTAGCTGTGTTGTTGGCTAGCTCCTCTGAACAACAGTGTCCTGAAGAGTGAATATATTTTCTATGCCAGGTGAAATTTCCCCTCATTAGCTCATTGTTTTCAATGTATCTAAATTAATGTCACTAGAAATTAGTTTATGAAAATGTGCCTACTTATTGCAGCTGTTTTTCTGGTTGCACTTTTTGACATGGCTGTAAGCTATCCCTTGCTAGCTAGCCAACTACGGCTAAGAACGTTGCCAGCCAGTATGGCAATGGAACATTTTAGAACGAACAACTGGTTTGTGTCAATAGATACAGAACAAAAAGACTGAACGACTGGGTCGCGTCTCTGGCAACCGAACCGATAGAACGACCAGCCGGCTTGGGTAGCAACCCTAGATTTGTGTCGGGACTATATCTTAGTATGAATAAATTAATCAAAATAACATTTAATTAAAATATGTAAATCATTTTTTGAATATGTTGGTTACCTGTTTTTATGAAGGTTATAATGCCCTCAAAGCCGGTGTTAGACACGGGCCAAACACCCGTGCCAATATATCCTCAACACCGGCTTTCACTTAATGATCATATATGGAATCGGGAATACCAACATTATCTTTATTAAGTAAAATCAAAATTGCTACAGTATTGTTTGTCATTTCATTTTCCTGCTGTACCGATACCACAATACGTACCTAACCGTGGGTTTGGTGAACCGTTACAGTCCTAGTATGTAGATCAATGGTAGCTATGGTAACCACTATACGGCTAGATTATAAAATGTGTTAGAGGTGAACTCAGCCAAATCAATGGTGGTAGCAAGCTCATGTTAACCTGGTTACCAGTCTGTTTTGTGTTCTTATGCCACTCCTCGTCATGGCATGATGGCACAAAAAGCTGGGTTCTTTGAGAAGTTGTAGAAAAAGATGGTTGGTTGACAGCCTGAAACCACATTAGTTGGATTGTTTCTAAGGTGTCAGTGATTTTATTTTTGTGATTCATGTTTTAAAGACTTCAACAATTTAAAAAATGTTGTTCCTTCCACTTGTCAGGTCTAGGAAAACCCACACACACCAATCACACCAACAAACAGAACAGTTAAGGTCTCAGTGATAACCCTGCTCCTTCCTCCCATCTTCTCTTTCATCTCTCAGTGGAGTCTAAGCGAAGGAGGACATCTCAGGAGGAGAGAGAGGAGGAGACCGCGAGGAGGAAGATGAAGATGGAACCCCTCTTTTATAAAGACTACAGCATCCCTCCTTTCAACCCTGACAGCCCTGTCGGTGAGACTTAAATGATGCTGCTTTTGACAATTAACTAATAGTTGAAATTGATTAGGGTATTTCTAATAGTAAACTAGTCAAGCTTATCTATTATCAGTGTGTGCGTATATGTTTACATAGGTCCCATAGTAACAATCACATGTAATTTGTATATTTTAAAGCTGGTTTTGTTTCTGGCTTTTTTGATCACTATCAGGCATGGAGTTTTTGGTCCCCAAGTCAGGCTTCTTCTGCAAGGTGTGTTCTAAGTTCTACAGCGGAACTGACGAGGCCGAGAAGAACCACTGCAAGACCCTCAAACACCATCAGAACCTGGAGGTGAGAACCCAAAACAACCAATCAGCCACAACATTGACAAATCAACCACCAATCAGAAAGAACATTTTGACAATCGGGTGGGGTCAATTCCATTGAGTAAATTCAGTTGGCAAAACAAATTTGGAATTTCAATTTGCTTCCTGAATTGAAACTATTTTATATATTTTTTTTTTTATTGCTTTTATTGTCCAGGTGTTAAGTGTTTGATTATTAATACATTGATACTCAGGAATGGGGAAGGAGATGAAGGAATGTGCCCTGTCATGGAAACCATCCCCAGACAGGCTTAAAATTGTCAGCAGTGGTGCTCTCTCTCGTGGAACCCTTATGTTCCACATATGAATCAACATTATCTAGTAAGTAAGATACTCACTCATGATTTTGTCTTTTTATTATTCTACAGAAATCCCTGGAGAAGTGGAGAGCAAAGAAAGACTGACACTCCATGATGAGCTGAAGAGTAAAATATTGACTGGCTGTCCCAACCACTGACAGATTCATTCCTGTATTAACTCTTTTCCCACTTCCTTGTTTTTGTTTTTCTTCCCCATGGGTCCAATCTCTCCCACTCACTCACTCACACAACTATAACTGTTTAATTTTTTTAGTTATTTTCCCATGAAATAGAAGAGAAGTGACTCAATAGAGAAATTAAAGTAGAAACCAGTGTACAATGAAAATAAAGTGTTTTATTCAATCGCTGTGTCTGTTTTGTAATAGAAACCATCCTTTGAAGACGTATGTTTACCAGAGTAATCTTTTACCCTTATTCAATACAACTTTTTTCATCCCCCCAGGGCAATTCTGTCTATCTACTTATGCAGCATTCTGATTTGAGTACTGCTAGTTCAGCAGTGTGGTTTCCATGCGCACAAAGGGAAATGTACTGATTTCCATGTTCAACTCATGCATGGACCATTAGCTTCCCCCAGCAATGGCACAGCTAGCCACTGTGCTTAAACGGCTAACCTCATGTTAACATGAAAATATATTGGCTTTAGTTAAGGTTTCGTGCTCTTTTATATACAGTAGCTATTTCAAATCTATACATTCCAATGACTCACTACTAGACTGCAACAGTTGATTTCTGTAAAAGAGAATTCTGTCAACATAAATACATTAAAACAAACATTTTTTTTTTTTTTTATCTGATCACTGACAACGATGAGACAGCCGATAGGGAGGAGGTCAGAGAACTGGCAGTGGGGTTCCAGGACAACAACCTCTCAATGTGAGCAAGACAAAGGAGCTGATAGTGGACTATAAGAAAAGGAGGGACGAACAGGCCCCCATTTAACATTGACGGCTCTGAAGTGGAGCGGTCGAGAGATTCAAGTTCCTTGTTGTCCACATCACCAACAAATTAACATGGTTCAAACACCAAGACAGTTGTGAAGAGGGCATGACAACACATTTTCCCACTCAGGGGACTGCAAAGATTTTGCATGGGTCACCAGATCCACAAAACGTTCTACAGCTGCACCATCGAGAACATCCTGACAGTGATCAAACAGACCAGTACATTACTGGGACCAAGCTTCCTGCCATCCAGGACCAATATACAGTTGAAGTCGGATGTTTACATACACCTTTGCCAAATACATTTAAACAAATTCTTTCACAATTCCTGACATTTAATCCTAGTAAGAATTCCCTGTCTTAGTTCAGTTAGGATCACCACTTTATTTTAAGAATGTGAAGTGTCAGAATAATAGAGAATGATTAGTTTCTGCTTTTATTTCTTTCATCACATTCCCAGTGGGTCATGTTTACATATACTCAATTATAATTTGGTAGCATTGCCTTAAACAATTTAAACTTGGGTTTTGGAGCAGTGGCTTCTTCCTTGCTGAGCGGCCTTTCAGGTTATGTTCGATATAGGACTTGTTTTACTGTGGATATAAATACTTTTGTACCTGTTTCCTCCAGCATCTTCACAAGTTCCTTTGCTGTTGTTCTGGGATTGATCTGCACTTTTCGCACCAAAGTACGTTAATCTCTAGGAGACAGAACGCATCTCCTTCCTGAGCGGTATGACGGCTGCGTGGTCCCATGGTGTTTATACTGCGTACTATTGTTTGTACAGATGAACGTGGTACCTTCAGCCGTTTGGAAATTGCTCCCAAGGATGAACCAGACTTTGAGGTCTACAATCTTTTTCCTGTCTTGGCTGATTTCTTTTGATTTTCCCATGATGTCAAGCAAAGAGGCACTGAGTTTGAAGGTAGGCCTTGAAATACATCCACAGGTAGACCTCCAATTGACTCAAATTATGTCAATTATCCTATCTGAAGTTTCTAAAGCCATAATTTTCTGGAATTTTCCAAGCTTTTTAAAGTCACAGCCAACATAGTGTATGTGAATTTATGACCCACTGGAATTGTGATCAAATCAAATTTTATTTGTCACATACACATGGTTAGCAGATGTTAATGCGAGTGTAGCGAGATGCTTGTGCTTCTAGTTCCGACCATGCAGTAGTATCTAACAAGTAATCTAACAATTTCACAACAACTACCTAATACACACAAGAGTAAAGGAATGAATACGAGTATGTACATATAAATATATGGATGAGCGATGGCTGACCGGCATAGGCAAGATGCAGTAGATGGTATGGAGTACAGTATATACACATGTATATACAGTGGGGCAAAAAAGTATTTAGTCAGCCACCAATTGTGCAAGTTCTCTCACTTAAAAAGATGAGAGAGGCCTGTAATTTTCATCATAGGTACACTTCAACTATGACAGACAAAATGAGGAAAAAAAATCCAGAAAATCACATTGTAGGATTTTTAATGAATTTATTTGCAAATTATGGTGGAAAATAAGTATTTGGTCACATACAAACAAGCAAGATTTCTGGCTCTCACAGACCTGTAACTTCTTCTTTAAGAGGCTCCTCTGTCCTCCACTCGTTACCTGTATTAATGGCACCTGTTTGAACTTGTTATCAGTATAAAAGACACCTGTCCACAACCTCAAACAGTCACACTCCAAACTCCACTATGGCCAAGACCAAAGAGCTGTCAAAGGACACCAGAAACAAAATTGTAGACCTGCACCAGGTTGGGAAGACTGAATCTGCAATAGGTAAGCAGCTTGGTTTGAAGAAATCAACTGTGGGAGCAATTATTAGGAAATGGAAGACATACAAGACCACTGATAATCTTCCTCGATCTGGGGCTCCACGCAAGATCTCACCCCGTGGGGTCAAAATGATCACAAGAACGGTGAGCAAAAATCCCAGAACCACACGGGGGGACCTAGTGAATGACCTGCAGAGAGCTGGGACCAAAGTAACAAAGCCTACCATCAGTAACACACTACGCCGCCAGGGACTCAAATCCTGCAGTNAATTACAGGCCTCTCTCATCTTTTTAAGTTGGAGAACTTGCACAATTGGTGGCTGACTAAATACTTTTTTGCCCCACTGTATATGAGATGAGTAATGTAGGATATGTAAACATTATATAAATGGCATTGTTTAAAGTGGCTAGTGATACATTGTTACATCCAATTCCTATGTTTAAAGTGGCTAGAGATTTAAGTCAGTATGTTGGCAGCAGCCACTCAATGTTAGTGATGGCTGTTTAACAGTCTGATGGCCTTGAGGTAGAAGCTGTTTTTCAGTCTCTCGGTCCCAGCTTTGATGCACCTGTACTGACCTCGCCTTCTGGATGATAGCGGGGTGAACAGGCAGTGGCTCGGGTGGTTGTTGTCCTTGATGATCTTTTTGGCCTTCCTGTGACATCGGGTGGTGTAGGTGTCCTGAAGAGCTGGTAGTTTACCCCCGGTGATGCGCTGTGCAGTCCTCACTACCCTCTGGAGAGCCTTACGGTTGTGGGCGGAGCAGTTGCCGTACCAGGCGGTGCTCTCGATTGTGCGAGAATTCTCTTGGTAGATAATGCGGTCTGCATTTGATTGTAAGGAATTCTATGTCAGGTGAACAAAAGGACTTGAGTTCCTGTATGTTGTTATCATCACACCACGTCTCGTTAATCATGACACACACCCCCACCCTTCTTCTTACCAGATATAAGTTTGTTTCTGTCGGCGCGATGCGTGGAAAAACCAGGTGGCTGTACCGACTCCGATAACGTGTCCTGAGTGAGCCATGTTTCCGTGAAGCAAAGAACGTTGCAGTCTCGGATGTCTCTCTGAAAGGCAACCCTTGATCTGATTTCGTCTACTTTGTTGTCAAGAGACTGTACATTGGCGATTAAAATACTCGGGAGAGGTGCACGATGCGCCCGTCGACGTAGCTTGACCAAAAGACCGGCGCGTTTCCCTCTTCTCCGGCGCCACCGTTGTTTTGAGTCGCCGGGTGCTATCCAGTCTATTGTCCTGGCTGGGTTAACAAACAGAGAATCCTCTTCGGAAAGTCATATTCCTGGTCGTAATGTTGGTAAGTTGACGTTGCTCTTATATCCAATAGTTCCTTCCAGTTGTATGTAATAAAACTTAATATTTCCCGGGGTAACAATGTAAGAAGTAATACATAAAAAAACAAAATACTGCATGGTTTCCTGAGAACGTGAAGCGAGGCTGCCATCTCTGTCGGCGCCGGAAATACTAGCTTCTGATACAGTGAATTATAAGTTAAATAATCTGTAAACAATTGTTGGAAAAATTACTTGTGTCATGCACAAAGTAGATGTCCTAACTGACTGGCCAAAACTATAGTTCCTTAACAAGATATTTGTGGAGTGGTTGAAGAATGACTTTTACATACAACATAAGTGTATGTAAACTTCTGACTTCAACTGTATTTGGCGATGTCAGAGGAAGGCCCAAAAAACTGTCAGACTCCAGTCACCCAAGTCATAATCTGTTCTCTGCTACCGCATGGCAAGTGGTACCGGAGCGCCAAGTATAGGACTAAAAGGCTCCTTAATAGCTTCTACCCTCAATCCATAAGACTGCTGAACAACTAAACTAATCAAATGGCCACCCCGGACTATTTACATTGACCCCCCCCCCCCTTTTGTTTTCACACTTTTACTTGCTGTTTGTCTATGCAGTCACTTTACAAATGACCTCAATTAATCTGTCCCACCGCACATTGACGAGGTACCGGTACCCCACTGTATGTAGCCTCATTGGTATGTAAATATATTGTGTTACCTTGTGATTGATTAGATTTTTTTTACTTTAGTTTATTTAATAAAATATTTACTAACTCTATTTCTTGAACTGCATTGTTGGTTCAGGGCTTGTAAGTTAGCATTTCATAGTAGGTCTATACCTGTTGTATTTGGCGCATGTGACAATTTGATTTAATTTTGAGACCTTAATAGAATATGTTTTAATACAATTGTAGCTTGCCCATACCATAACCCCACTGCCACCATGGAGCACTCTGTTCACAACGTTGATATCAGCAAACCGCTCGCCCACACAATGCCATACACGTGGTCTGCGGTTGTGAGGCCTGTTGGACGTACTGCCAAATTCTCTAAAACAACGTTCGAGGCGGCTTACGTTCGAGAAATAAACATTCTCTGGAAACAGCTCTGGTGGACATTCCTGCAGTCAGCATGCTTAATTTCAAGCTCCCTCAAAACTTGAAACATCTGTGGCATTGTGTTGCGTGACAAAACTGCACATTTTAGAATGGCCTTTTATTGTCCCCAGCACAAGGTGCACCTGTGTAATGATCATGCTGTTTAGATCAACTTCTTGATATGCCAAACCTGTCAGGTACAGTGAGGGAAAAAAGTATTTGATCCCCTGCTGATTTTGTATGTTTGCCCACTGACAAAGAAAGGATCATTATATAATTTTAAAGGTAGGTTTATTTGAACAGTGACAGACAGAATAACAACAAAAAAATCCAGAAAAACACGTGAAAAATGTTATAAATGGATTTGCATTTTAATGAGGGAAATAAGTATTTGACCCCTCTGCAAAACACGACTAAGTACTTGGTGGCAAAACCCTTAGTACTTGGTGGCAATCACCGAGGTCAGACGTTTCTTGTAGTTGGCCACCAGGTTTGCACACATCTCAGGAGGGATTTTGTCCCACTCCTCTTTGCAGATCTTCTCCAAGTCATTAAGGTTTCGAGGCTGACGTTTGGCAACTCGAACCTTCAGCTCCCTCCACAGATTTTCTATGGGATTAAGGTCTGGAGACTGGCTAGGCCACTCCAGGACCTTAATGTGCTTCTTCTTGAGCCACTCCTTTGTTGCATTGGCTGTGTGTTTTGGGTCATTGTCATGCTGGAATACCCATCCACGACCCATTTTCAATGCCCTGGCTGAGGGAAGGAGGTTCTCACCCAAGATTTGACGGTACATGGCCCCGTCCATCGTCCCTTTGATGCGGTGAAGTTGTCCTGTCCCCTTAGCAGAAAAACACCCCCAAAGCATAATGTTTCCACCTCCATGTTTGACGGTGGGGATGGTGTTCTTGGGGTCATAGGCAGCATTCCTCCTCCTCCAAACACGGCGAGTTGAGTTGATGCCAAAGAGCTCCATTTTGGTCTCATCTGACCACAACACTTTCACCCAGTTGTCCTCTGAATCATTC
>QNTS01001211.1:31085-43968 GCA_003317085.1 Hucho hucho | reverse complement strand
ATATATATATATGAGATGAGTAATGTAGGATATGTAAACATTATATAAATGGCATTGTTTAAAGTGGCTAGTGATACATTATTTCATCCAATTATAATTATTAAAGTGGCTAGAGATTTGGGTCGATGGCCGAACGGCATAGGCAAGATACAGTAGATGGTTTAGAGTACAGTGTATACATTTGATATGAGTATGTCGGATACGTAAACATTATATACAAAATTGTTTAAAGTGGCTAGTGATACATTTGTTACATCCAATTCCTATGTTTAAAGTGGCTAGAGATTTAAGTCAGTATGTTGGCAGCAGCCACTCAATGTTAGTGATGGCTGTTTAACAGTCTGATGGCCTTGAGGTAGAAGCTGTTTTTCAGTCTCTCGGTCCCAGCTTTGATGCACCTGTACTGACCTCGCCTTCTGGATGATAGCGGGGTGAACAGGCAGTGGCTCGGGTGGTTGTTGTCCTTGATGATCTTTTTGGCCTTTCTGTGACATCGGGTGGTGTAGGTGTCCTGGAGGGCAGGTAGTTTACCCCCGGTGATGCGCTGTGCAGTCCTCACTACCCTCTGGAGAGCCTTACGGTTGTGGGCGGAGCAGTTGCCGTACCAGGCGGTGATACAGCCCGACAGGATGCTCTCGATTGTGCATCTGTAAAAGTTTGTGAGTGATTTTGGTGACAAGCCGAATTTCTTCAGCCTCCTGAGGTTGAAGAGGCGCTGTTGCGCCTTCTTCACCACGCTGTCTGTGTGGGTGGACCAATTCAGTTTGTCCGTGATGTGTACGCCGAGGAACTTAAAACTTTCCACCTTCTCCACTACTGTCCCCTCGATGTGGATAGGGGGGTGCTCCCTCTCCTGTTTCCTGAAGTCCACGATCATCTCCTTTGTTTTGCTGACATTGAGTGAGAGGTTATTTTCCTGACACCACACTCCGAGGGCCCTCACCTCCTCTCTGTAGGCCGTCTCGTCGTTGTTGGTAATCAAGCCTACCACTGTAGTGTCGTCAGCAAACTTGATGATTGAGTTGGATGCGTGCTTGGCCACGCAGTCATGGGTAAACAGGGAGTACAGGAGAGGGCTGAGAACGCACCCTTGTGGGGCCCCAGTGTTGAGGATCAGCGGGGTGGAGATGTTGTTTCCTACCCTCACCACCTGGGACCGGCCCGTCAGGAAGTCCAGGACCCAGTTGCACAGGGCTGGGTCGAGACCCAGGGTCTCGAGCTTAATGACGAGCTTGGAGGGAACTATGGTGTTAAATGCTGAGCTGTAGTCGATGAACAGCATTCTTACATAAGTATTCCTCTTGTCCAGATGGGTTAGGGCAGTATGCAGTGTGATTGCGATTGCGTCGTCTGTGGACCTATTGGGACGGTAAGCAAATTGGAGTGGGTCCAGGGTGTCTGGTAGGATGGAGGTGATATGATCCTTGACTAATCTCTCAAAGCACTTCATGATGACGGAAGTGAGTGCTACGGGGCGATAGTCATTTAGCTCAGTCACCTTAGCTTTCTTGGGAACAGGAACAATGGTGGCCCTCTTGAAGCATGTGGGAACAGCAGACTGGGATAGGGACTGATTGAATATGTCCGTAAACACACCAGCCAGCTGGTCTGCGCATGCTCTGAGGACACGGCCAGGGATGCCATCTGGGCCGGCAGCCTTGCGAGGGTTAACACATTTAAATGTTTTTCTCACATTGGCTGCGGTGAAGGTGAGCCCGCAGGTTTTGGTAGCGGGCCGTGTCGGTGGCACTGTATTGTCCTCAAAGCGAGCAAAGAAGTTGTTTAGTTTGTCTGGGAGCAGGACGTCATGGTCCGCGACGGGGCTGGCTTTCTTTTTGTAGTCCGTGATTGACTGTAGACCCTGCCACATTCCTCTTGTGTCTGAGCCGTTGAATTGTGACTCTACTTTGTCTCTATATTGACGCTTAGCTTGTTTGATTGCCTTGCGGAGGGAATAGCTACACTGTTTGTATTCAAACATGTTTCCGGTCGCCTTACCCTGGTTAAAAGCAGTGGTTCGCGCTTTCAGTTTTGCGCGAATGCTGCCATCAATCCACGGTTTCTGGTTGGGGAAGGTTTTGATATTTGCTATGGGTACAACATCACCAATGCACTTGCTAATAAACTCGCTCACCGAATCAGCGTATACATCAATGTTGTTATCAGATGCTATCCGGAACATATCCCAGTCCACGTGCTCGAAGCAATCTTGCAGCATGGAATCAGATTGGTCGGACCAGCGTTGAACAGACCTGAGAACGGGCGTTTCCTGTTTTAGTTTCTGTTTGTAGGCTGGGAGCAACAAAATGGAGTCATGGTCAGACTTGCCAAAAGGAGGGCGGAGAATAGCCTTGTATGCATCACGGAAGTTGGAATAACAGTGGTCCAGGATTTTACCAGCCCGGGTGGCACATTGGATATGCTGGTAAAATTTCGGGAGCCTTGTTCTTAAATTAGCCTTATTAAAATCCCCAGCCACAATAAATGCAGCCTCAGGATATGTGGTTTCCAGTTTACATAGAGTCCGCATTTAGTATAGACAATGTAGTTGTTGTGGTAGTCTTACACAAACCATCTTCATTCTTACAGTGGCACCTCCCAGCTCATTTGAGTTAGCCTTCACAAAAAGTTCATGTAGCAAGCAAGCTAGCTAATAATAACTACATAGGTTATCATTTTCAAAGTATATTTACTTACTTAAATAGGTTCTCCCACTGCCTCAGTTTTCTGAGTTCTTAGAAAAACGAAATAATGGGAAATCTTCCCGAAGTTTGGTCATATGTGATTCAAATCTGTTCTTTTTACTGCAGTCTGAACAGCCGAAATGAACATGTAATCAGATATTTCAAGCCACATTTCAAACGGCCTTCTTAGGTGGTTTGAAATCAGATACAAATCTGATTCCTGGCCTTGCAACTTTCTGTTGCCCTCAAGTACTTTTTAGACTGTTATTTGGCATATCTAGTTGCTTGCTCGCTACTCTGTTTACAGTTTTGACAAGAACAGTGGTATCTAACTGGCTTGTTAATTGTTTACAAATGAATTAGTGAATGTGCTAGAAAGTTGATTGTTGTGGCTTGCCAAAAAATAATTATTTTTCAAGTTGGATAATTTTATCCTTTGATAATTTAAAACTGTTCTTACACTATGAGTTCGAACATTCAACGCAACTGGGAAAAGTCCATGGAAGTCGTTGTCACCTTAGTTTACTACATAACCTCTGAGATATAGGAAGCACAAGCACCAATCAGCCTACACCACTGCGCACACACCAGTCATTACCATGACAACGAGTGTAGCCATGTCAGCAAATGACTGCTGTCTGAACACACACAAATCCAACTTGGTCACTTGTAACTTGCTATTTGGACAGTCAGTAAAAACAAAACTGATTTGAGCATCAAGGCATGCAGTGTGAACAAGACTTTACAAAACCTCCTAAATCAATCATAGACTGTGTATCATTAGGTCCCATCAAACACAATCATTTGCATAGGTGTAATGACATGCTGCACCTGTTTGTGATTCAACAGGTGTACAAACTGGGACTAATAGACTTGACTTGCGTTCAGGACACACCAAATGGAAATTGTTTTGAATGGGGTTAAAAAACAAAGATGAGCATTCTCATTGGATAAGGGTAGGCACGTCCTCCATTTCCATCCGTTTTGCCCCTGTTATATTGTGTCTGTTGTGTATGACCCAGCATTCAGTTCTTGACAGACACCGACTTTCCAATACAGAGAGCTCCATCAGAGAGCTCCATCAGTCAAGGTTTGAAATTGTTATTTTTCCTCTTTAATATCATTATTGTTGCTGTAGAAGAAGTATTCAGTTCCCTTCTGAGGTTTTCCCCTTTGTTCTCCGTACAATATCTGGAATTCTGAGACATTTCCAAGCAGGAAAAACATTTCTGCATGGTATAGTTTATGCATGTTTGTTATGAATATCTTACAGGAATTAGTATTTTCAGTTTGTATTGAGGAAACACCTTAAACGCTATTTAAATGTACATGTATATTGTATGAGTTTTATACATTTATCTCTCTCTCTCTCTCTCTCTCTCTTCCACTGTGATACTTGGGACATCAAAGCTGGTACTTCTAAACTGAACTTGGTAAAAATAAAAAGATGAACTCTTCCAACCATTCCTCTGTCCTCTCTGGCTATGCGGAAATTGATTCCTCTATCGGTACTGCCTGCTATGCAGTCAATCTCCTCCTCAGTCTCCCCACCAATGTCTACGTCCTGTGGCTGATAGTGACCGGAGCGGGAGAAATGATGGCCTCAGAGTTCTTTGCTCTCAACCTGGTCATATCTGAGATCCTCTACTGCCTGTGTTCTGTCTTCTTCTTTGTCTACATACACCTCCCTATTCCCCCTCTCCTAGCTCTAGTATCATTCTGTGGTGGTTTTCTCATCTTTGGTCGGACCTTGTTCCAGTGCTGTATATGTTTTGAACGCTACCTGGCGGTGGTCCACCCTGTTGTCTTCCTGAGCCTACATTTTATATATTTTGTGGCTTTGAGTGAAATCCTGTTCTTCATTACATTCATGTTATTCTGCTGCCTCTCAGTTCTCAGGGTTCTGAAACGTCCTGGGCCGGGCGAAGGGGAGAGGGAGGGGACAAATAACATGAAGATGAGGGCGTTTAAGATCATTTTGATTATCATGGTGGCTATGATGGTGAACTACCTCCCATGGGTAATGATTTTACCTTTTATTGGAATATTAGATTTGGGGCAGTTCATTTCAGCCATATATGTTTGTGTCTTCATCGGTGTAGTCTGTGGGATTGTGCAGCCCCTCCTCTACCTCCAGAGGGCTGGGAAACCTCCCTGTATCAGAGGTCTTTAAGAGAGTTGACACTCAAAGTTTCACCTGATACAGATGGTCAATTGTAACCTGTTTGTTTCCACCTGTTAATTGATAGCTTGTAAAGAGGTTGATAGGTGTTGATGCTCCGGCAAAAAATGTTTGTGTTTTGATAAGGGTTGCAAAAGTACGGTAATTTCCCCTAAATTCACAGGTTTTCCCTAAATCCTGTTTGGAATATTCCTGGCATGAGAAAGGAATAAGTAGGAAATCCTGAATTTTCCATGCCTTGGTTTGATTTATTCCCTCTTATATGGGAAGATTACCTATTTAATATTGAGATGGAACGATAAGACTTACTTTGTACAAGGGTTAAAACGTGTGTATTTCATGTTTACTCTATTTTTTTCTAATCCTTCACATTTAATAAAATAAATATGTGTGCAGAACGACTCATGTAGCTGTTTTTTAAATTTATATAGAGCATAGAAAATCAACCAGTGACACAATCAGCAACGTAAAAAAAAAATGCATACACGTTTGGGTCTCTTAGATGGGTCTGGGTCCAGTCAGAGAGTCCAATTTACAGTAGCTATTACAGTGAAATAATACCATGCTGTTGTTTGAGGAGAGTGCACAGTTATGAACTTTAAAAGTTATTAATAAACCAATTAGGCACATTTGGGCAGTATTGATACAACATTTTGAACAGAAATGCAATGGTTCTTTGAATCAGTTTAAAATGTTGCACAAACACTGCTGCCTTCTAGTGGCAAATATCTAAATTGTGCCTAACCTGGAATATTACATTTTGGCCTTTCTCTTGTACTTCAAAGATGATAATAATAATATATATATATTTTTTTAAATGCATGTTATTTTCTTTGCATTATCTTTTACCAGATCTAAGGAGTTATATTCTCTTAAATTAATTAAACATTTCCACAAACTTCAAAGTGTTTCCTTTCAAATGGTATAAAGAACATGCATATCATTGCTTCAGGTCCTGAGCTACAGGCAGTTAGATTTGGGTATGTCATTTTAGGCAAAAATTGAAAATAGTGGTCTGATCCTTAAGAGGTTTTTAAATGACTTGCCTAGTTAAATAAAGGTTAAATAAAATAAATAAATACAGATTCAGGTGCCCAATTTCGCTCGCTCAGATGCTTTCACCAGTGACATACATTCAGCCTTGCGAATTGAAGGAAAACTATGAAACACAGAAGAGAACAAAATATAAATTATATTATGTTAAAAAATTTTTATTGGTCAGTCTTTTGGGGAAGCCTGATTTCTCTTTGCATCCATAAATACACGCCACTGTTTGAATGTTAGGTCGAAGGCAGTCTGAAACAGCACACAGGTGTTTAGGAAGGAAGGCAGGGGGACAAGCAGAGGGGCAGGGAGGATGCAGGGGGACAGGCAGGGGGACAGACAGGGGGCAGACCGTCCTCTTGTCGGGGCTCTGGTCTGCATCCCAAATGGCACCCTATACACTGACTTTACACAACATTAAGAACACCTTCCTAACAGCTTCAATTTATCGGGGCATGGACTCTACAAGGTGTCAATAGCATTCCACAGGGATGCTGGCCCATGTTGACTCCAAACCTTTCCACAGTTGTGTCAAGTTGGCTGGATATCATTTGGGTGGTGTACCAATTTTGATACACGAGGGAAACTGTTGTAAGTGAAAAGCCCAGCAGCATTGCAGTTCTTGACACAAACCGGTGCAACTGGCACTTACTACCATACCCTTTTCAAAGGCACTTAAATATTTATCCTTGCCCATTCACCCTCTGAAAAGCACAATGTGTGTCTCAATTGTCTCAAGGCTTCAACATCTTTATTTAACCTGTCTCCTCCCTTTCATCTACAGTCGTGGCCAAAAGTTTTGAGAATGACACAAATATACATTTTCACAGTCTGCTGCCTCATTTTGTATGATGGCAATTTGCATATACCCCAGAATGTCATAAAGAGAGATCAGATGAATTGCCATTCATTTCAAAGTCCCTCTTTGCCATGCAAATGAACCGAATCCCCCCAAAACATTTCCACTGCATTTCAGCCCTGCCACAAAAGAACCAGCTGACATCTCGTTAACACAGGTGTGAGTGTTGACAAGGACATGGCTGGAGATCACTCTGTCATGCTGATTGAGTTCGAATAACAGACTGGAAGCTTCAAAAGGAGGGTGGTGCTTGGAATCATTGTTCTTCCTCTGTCAACCATGGTTACCTGCAAGGAAACACGTGCCGTCATCATTGCTTTGCACAAAAAGGGCTTCACAGGCAAGGATATTGCTGCCAGTAAGACTGCACCTAAATCAACCACTTATCGGATCATCAAGAACTTCAAGGAGAGCGGTTCAATTGTTGTGAAGAAGGCTTCAGGGCGCCCAAGAAAGTCCAGAAAACGCCAGGACCGTCTCCTAAAGTTGATTCAGCTGCGGGATCGGGGCACCATTTGTATAGAGATTGTTTAGGAATGGCAGCAGGCAGGTGTGACTGCATCTGCACGCACAGTGAGGTGAAGACTTTTGGAGGATGGCCTGGTGTCAAGAAGGGCAGCAAAGAAGCCACTTCTCTCCAGGAAAAGCATTAGGGACAGACTGATATTCTGCAAAAGGTTGGGATTGGACTGCTGAGGACTGGGGTAAAGTCATTTTCTCTGATGAATCCCCTTTCCGATTGTTTGGGGCAACCCGGAAAAAAGCTTGTTCGGAGAAGACAAGGTGAGCGCTACCATCAGTCCTGTGTCATGCCAACAGTAAAGCATCCTGAGACCATTCATGTGTGGGGTTGCTTCTCAGCCAAGGGAGTTGGCTCACTCACAATTTTGCCTAAGAACACAGCCATGAATGAAGAATGGTACCAACACATCCTCCGAGAGCAACTTCTCCCAACCATCCAGGAACAGTTTGGTGACAAACAATGCCTTTTCCAGCATGATGGAGCACCTTTCCATAAGGCAAAAGTGATAACTAAGTGGCTCGGGGAACAAAACATTGATATTTTGGGTCCATGGCCAGGAAACTCCCCAGACCTTAATCCCATTGAGAACTTGTGGTCAATCCTCAAGAGGCGGGTGGACAAACAAAAATCCACAAATTCTGACAAACTCCAAGCATTGATTATGCAGGAATGGGCTGCCATCAGTCAGGATGTGGCCCAGAAGTTAATTGACAGCATGCCAGGGCGGATTGCCGAGGTTTTGAAAAAGAAGGGTGGGTCAACACTGCAAATATTGACTCTTTGCATCAACTTCATGTAATTGTCAATGAAAGCCTTTGACACTTGCTTGTAATTATATTGCAGTATTCCATAGTAACATCTGACAAAAATATCTAAAGACAATGAAGCAGCAAACTTTGTGGAAATTAATATTTGTGTCATTCTCAAAACTTTTGGCCACGACTGTACACTGACTGAAGTGGATTGAACAAGTGTCATCAATAAGGGATTCTAGCCTTCACCTGGATTCACCTGGTCAGTCAATGTCATGGAGAGAGCAGGTGTTCATAATGGTTTGTACAGTAAGTGTATATGGCTCTGACGACAAGATTTTTGTAAGGAATAGGGCAGGGTTCACCAACTGGCGGCCCGCCGGACGTATTTGGACCGTGGGTGGTTTTATTTGCTCCCTTAAGTTTTCAGGGAAAAAAAGACACAAACATTGGGGGGGATTAACTATATACTGTATATATTTGTTTTATTGTTGGACATAATAGACGGTAAAAACACCAGGAAATAAAATTAAACGTATTCTACAAGAACCAATATCAGTCCCTAAAAACACAACCTTATGGAACAATCCTTGGATAGCTTTTTGTAATTCACCGATAAATTGGTCCACATGGAAAACTAAAGCTATAGAAACCCTAAATGACTTGATTAAAGGAAAAACAGGTAATTGTCTACCCAGTCTATCTACTCATCTTCAGCCGCCCGTTCCAGTGCAGCGCTACCTGGTGGTGGTCCACATGAAGTACAAACCCTTCAGGTTTTATTTATTTTACAATGACGGCCTACCCCGGCCAAACCCAGACGACACCGGGCCAATTGTGCACCGCCGTATGGGACTCCCAATCACAGCCGGATGTGAATCAGCCTGGATTTGAACCAAGGACTGTAGTGCTGCCTCTTGCACTAAAATGCAGTGCCTTAGAACGCTGCGCCTCTCTGGTGCCCAAGGTACAGGGTGTGGTGGGCGGCCGGGGCTTGGGGTGTCACGCTGATGTTCACAGGGATGGCTCTTTCCCTCTACGCACCTCAGTTCCCCATCTGCTGCTTCATCACCTACAACCTGCTCATCCTACTGGTTGATCTATTCTGCAGCCTCTCCATCCTCTGTGTCCTGAAGCGTCCACAACTGAGGCAGGGAGAGATGGAGAGAAGAGGAGGATGGGAGAGAGAAACAAAGGGATAAAAGCCATGAAGAAGAGAGAGTTCACGATCGTCTCGTCACCCTGGCGATGATTTTGATCAGCATTCATCCGACAGTGGTCATTTACTTGCTGTAAGACTGCATCATAGCTGAAGTATTCTGCTTGATCGATGCCCTCAAGATGTTCCTCCTGGTGTTCTGTGGGTTGGTGCAGTTGCTCTTCTACCTCCACAGGGCTGTGAAACTGCCCTGCTGCCTCAGGGGTCAGTGAGGGAGAGGTGGCACAACTACAAAAATAGAATTCGGTACACTCAAGTTGGCCACCGGTCCACCTGTCTCACAACATTGACTTGAATGTCAATGATTGTTCTAGTTTTTCTATTTCTATGGGGCACACCTTTGTATATGTTATTGTAAATTTAAAGGGATAGTGCGAGATTTTGGCACATAAGCCATTTTTCTACTTTCCCAGAGTCTGATTGTCACGACTTCCGCCAAAGGCGATGCCTCTCCTTGTTTCGGGCTGCGTTCGGCGGTCGACGTCACCGGTTTTCTAGCCATCACCGATCCACTTTTCATTTTCCATTTGTTTTGTCTTGTTTCCCCACACACCTGGTTATTATTCCCTTATTACTTGTCGTTTATTTAAACCTCTGGTACCCTCATGTCTGTGTGTGTAATTGTTTATTCGGTGGTATGGTTCCGGCTGGTTTGCGCCGTATTTTGTATCGTTGTACTTGGTGCTGCAGCACTTGTTCTCTGTGGCAATTTGTTTTGTGACGCTATTGCGTTCGTTGGTTTACTGTGCCTCAGTAAAGTGCGTTTGTCCACTCATCTCTGCTCTCCTGCGCCTGACTCTCACGCACCAGCTACACACACCACCTTGGCAGAAATAGGGGTTGAGTAGCGTGTCCAGGAGCACACGGCGATGCTTCACCATCTCGGCGCCGCCATGGACCGCGTCCTCCAGACCATGGATCATTGGGAGAGAGAGAGAGAGTTCCTCCAGCGCCTCCGCCCGTCCAACCAGGGTCTCCACTACTCGCCCCCCCTTCATCCGGTCCCAGTGGGATTCGTCTCGCCCTTCCCCGGGAGTACGAGGGGACGGCTGCACACTGCCAGGGGTTCCTGTTACAGCTGGAGCTATACCTGGCAACCATCCACCCGGCTCCTTCGGGCCGTGAGAAGGTGTCTGCCCTCGTCTCCTGCCTCTCGGAGAAAGCCCTGGAGTGGACCAACGCCGTGTGGGGTGAAGGAGATGTGGCGTTGGACAATTTCAAGGAGTTCACTCGCCACTTTCAGGCAGTCTTCGACCACCCTTGAGGGTAGAGCGGTGGGTGAACATCTTTTCCATTTGAGGCAGGAGACGAGGAGCGCCCAGGAGTTCGCTATGGACTTTTTTGAGTCAATGCACGGGGCGCGCTTCTTCACCAAATTAGATCTCAGGAGCGCTTACAACCTGGTGCGTATCCGGGAAGGAGACGAGTGGAAGATGGCTTTCAGTACTACCTCAGGGCATTATGAGTACCTCGTCATGCCGTACGGGTTGATGAATGCTCCATCAGTCTTCCAGGCCTTTGTAGACAAGATTTTCAGGGACCTGCATGGGCAGGGTGTAGTGGTGTATATTGATGACATTCTGATATACTCCGCTTCACGCGCCAAGCACGTGTCCCTGGTGCGCAGGGTGCTTGGTCGACTGTTGGAGCATGACCTGTACGTCAAAGCGGAGAAATGCCTCTTCTACCAACAGTCCGTCTCCTTCCTAGGGTACCGCATTTCAACCTCAGGGGTGGAGATGGAGAGTGACCGCATTTCAGCCGTGCGTGATTGGCCAATTCCCACCACGGTAAAGGAGGTGCAGCGGTTTCTAGGGTTTGCCAATTACTACCGGAGATTTATTCAGGGTTTTGGTCAGGTAGCGGCTCCCATTACCTCACTGCTGAAGGGGGGACTGGTGCGTTTGCAGTGGTTGGCTGAGGCGGACAGGGCTTTTGGTCACCTGAGGACTCTGTTTACCTCGGCTCCCGTGCTGGCCCATCCGGATCCCTCTTTGGCGTTCATAGTGGAGGTGGACACGTCCGAGGCTGGGATAGGAGCCATGCTCTCTCAGCGCTCGGGTACGCCACCGAAGCTCCACCCCAGTGCCTGCTTCTCAAAGAAGCTCAGCCCGGCAGAGCGAAACTATTATGTGGGGGACCGGGAGCTGTTGGCTGTCGTCAAGGCTTTGAAGGCATGGAGACATTGGCTTGAGGGGGCTAAATACCCTTTTCTCATCTAGACTGACCACCGCAATCTGGAGTACATCTGGGCAGCGAGGAGACTGAACCCTCGCCAGGCCAGTTGGGCCATGTTTTTCACCCATTTTGTTTTCACCCTGTCCTACAGACCAGGTCCCCAGAACGCTAAGGCAGACACACTGTCCCGGATGTATGACACAAGAAGAGCGGCCCATGGATCCCACTCCCATAATCCTGGCCTCCTGCCTGGTGGCACCGGTAGTGTGGGAGCTGGACGCGGATATTGAGCAGGCGCTACGTGCAGTGCCCACTCCCCTCCAGTGTCCAGCTGGGCGTCTGTATGTTCCGTTTGCTGTCCGTGACCGACCAGTGTAAGGCTCCTAGGTATCTGCAAAGAGGTAAGCTACAGCTCTTACCCATTCCACAACGGCCTTGGTCGCACCTGTCGGTGGATTTTCTTACTGATCTTCCTCCCTCACAGGGTAACACCACGATCCTGGTCGTTGTGGATCGTTTCTCGAAATCCTGCCGTCTCCTCCCACTGCCCAGTCTCCCTACGGCCCTACAGACTGCGGAGGCCTTGTTCACACACGTCTTCCGGCACTACGTGGTGCCTGAGGATATAGTGTCTGATCGGGGTCTGGAAGGCGTTCATGGAACATCTGGGGGTCTCGATCAGTCTCACCTACATAAGGTAAGGGAAGACCCCCATGAAATGGACAAAAATGAATGGCAACATATTGCCATTGGACGAAACATACACACGATGGAAAAGAGTGCCCAAATGGACGGCAGATCAATCAAAACTTATGGCAAATGCCAAATGTAATAACTCAAAATTACTATAGGTGGCGAGCGCGCTCCAACGGGGCAATTCATATTGCATTTGTACATGAAGTCAAGACACAAGGGTCAAATTTGGACATTTCAAAAAAATATATAAAAATACCTACGCCCCCTAAAAAAGTGCTTTCTGGACCGTTTTTCGATTCTTTCGATATTTTTGATAATAACACGTATATAAGATGTGTATAAACATACCTTTGTCTCATTTTATTGATTTAGTTTTATTAACTTTATTGTCCATAAGGCCTATGTTTTGTCCATTTGCAATATGTTACCATAGAAAGTCAAAAGTCAATGAACCATGTCCAAATGGCATAAGAAATGTACAAATGCCATAAGATTCCATACAAAAGTATTGAAAGTGCCAAATCATGATGTTATGTCCATTTACATATATGATCATAGGAAGTCGGCTTCCGAACCCAAAAGTCAGTGAACAATGTCCAAATGGCATTTAAACTGACAAAATGATATATATCACTATGTTAAGCCCTGAATCATCCTATAGGGTCTATTTGTCATGTTTGATGAGAGAGAAGTGGGACTCTGTTGTTTTTTTAAAGATTTTTTGAAAAACGTCCAAAATGACCAGG
>QNTS01001211.1:0-24215 GCA_003317085.1 Hucho hucho | reverse complement strand
TCATAGCAAACTGTTAGATGAAAATACCCTGTTTTTACTGTTAAGGGTTAATGCCACACGGTCACGGTTAGGCTTGCTCAGATCGGGAGGACCTTAGGAACATTCCTGAAGTTGAATTGTGCTTCTAACCCAAACGGGTCTGCCGCTGTCACCCAAAAGCAGCTGAAATTTAGGGCCAGGCTTCATTTTGGGCCTACTTTTTTGCACGATTGCTGCGGTCAGACCGAGTGAGCTACGGTCAAGCGGGGCATCTCGTTGAACTCGGCAAGGCCTAGAGACTATGGTGATGCCATTGCAGGCTCTGTGTGTCTTTAAGCCCCACGCTGTGTCACTCCATCCCAGCTCTGTGTTTGTGTGTGTGTGTGAGAGCTTTCCTTGTAAATCTGATGGGAGAAATGACTCATTTACAGTTCATGAGGGTTGCCTAATCACACATGTGAAGTTTTGGAAAGATGTGACCTTTTTAACCCTTCGAAACAGCCCCTATGACCCCAATTTAAAGCACTTCTGGTTGGCACAGGAAGCGAAGTGAACACATATCCTCATTGGGGTAGGCTTTAACAGAATCCTGAGTTTTAAGTCTTTAGGATAAGAACTGACTGATTTACACAGGGTTGAATGCAGTGTTTTTCACCAACTGCAGGTTGGGTATATCAAAACACCTTTAGGGTGAATTTAACCACTTCCGGTTGCTCCAGGAAGCTTAGAATCAACACAGGTAGACCTCATAGTGGCCTGATGGATCGCTATTGAACACAGGTTCATAAGGCTTTCCTAACCCATATAGGCATCAGGTTGAATTTAGGGGAGCAGGCAATGTATTCCTATGGGGAGAAATGTCATAGCAAACTGTTAGATGTAAATACCCTGTTTTTACTGTTAAGGGTTGATGCCACACGGTCACGGTTAGGCTTGCACAGATCGGGAGGTCCTAAGGAATGTTCCTGAAGTCGAATTGTGCTTCTAACCCAAACGGGTCTGTCGCTGTCACCCAAAAGCAGCTGGAATTTATGGCCAGGCTTCATTTTGGGCCTACTTTTTTGCACGGTCTATGAGGTCAGAGCGAGCTACAGTCTAGTGGGGCGTCTCGTTGAACTCGGCACGGCCTAGAGACTATGGTGATGCACTTTTTAGTGTTGATTTCAGTCTGTCATTTTGGTGATGTTTCAGCCCTATTCAATCTTATTGCAAATGTACAAAAGTCAGCCAGCAAGTCAGCGTCCATCATTCAATTAGATATCATTCTGACACCAAACTGATAAAAACTGACACCAAACCCACTTTTTCCAACTCGTTTAGAAGCCAACTATCACATATGTCAGGGCAGGCTCAAAATTCACAGCGTCTTCTGTTTAAATCATAGTAAAAATGTAAAACACCTAGTTACGTTCCGACATTATGTGTAGGCCTAGCTGAGGCGACCCCGAATCTCGAGTTTCGGCTCGATAGGTCATTTGGAGTCCGAGCAGTGACCTTAATTGGTGCTGAAAATCACGTTTTCCAGGCGTTGCTACGGGGTCCTTGAATGAGCTATCGGACAGAAACTTTAGGGTCCGTCTCTATGGGCCGAGGCGGTTCTAATGCACCTTGCCTTGTGACTGGAAATTTTGTCATTTTCGCGATGTAAAAATGAATTGAAAATATTGCAAATGTACAAGGCTGTTTCTCGGCCTGAGAACGTCCTAGAGCCCCGTAACTCACCGTGCACTATCGACTAAAGGTCTAGAATGGGTTTCTAAAGTTTCAGAGCTCTAGGTCTGACGGTTCTTTGATAGTTCGAACGAAAGTAACTATTGCAGGCAGTGTCTGTCTGTAAGCCCCTCACTGTCATTCCCCATTGACTGTGCGTGTGTGTGATTTCAGAAAATCACAGAAAATCACAGAAATCACGTAGAGCTCCGAAACCCACGTTAACGGATTCGTCTGAACACGCCGCAACTGGATCTATAACCTTTTTGGGAAAAAAACATTTTTTTTCAACATTACGAATTGTACATTTGACGATTTCACAGATAAATGTCTGGTTCTTTTTTTCCTTACACCGTAGGTTCATGTACTTTGACGTGAAGCTGTCAAATTAGCGCTCTATTTCCGTTTTTCACCTTTAATCCCAGAAAATGGGCCTTAACTCAAAAACCGTGAGTCCCTGACACCATCCTGTTTCGGGGCCAACAGCTCATTTGGCCAAACCCATGCCCACCAAGTTTCGTCTTCGAAGTCTTTTCTGTTTAGGAGAAAAAGCCAGGTCAATTAGGTGTATGTTTTGTACATTTGCAATAAGAAGCCGTTTGCCATCTGGTGGGATTAACCTGAAGGGCGGAAAAATGACATCCATCCATCCATAACACATTCTACACAGCACGGCATATTCTCTTCAACCATACTAAACATCCCTTAGTGTTGTCATAACCAATGGAAAACATTTGCATGTCAGGTTTGGTCGAGGTGATGGGCAGCGTCAGTTTATAGATGGGAGCAACACAGGTGTCTTAGTGGGTGTGGCTGAGGTTGTGGTTATGGGTGAGGGAGAAAGGGAGGGCGGGCAGGAGGGAGGGGTGAGTGAGTGAGTGAGTGAGTGAGTGAGTGAGTGAGTGAGTGAGTGAGTGAGTGTGTGAGTGAGTGAGTGAGTGAGTTAGTGAGAGGGAGGGAGGGAGGTACTGTAGTGTGGATGATGCAAAACAAACTCACTGAGAGACTGAGTGAGGGTGTGTTAATGTCTGCACTCCTGCTTCAGCTTGTCAACCTAACATCGCCCTTCACCTTCAGACAAGAAGAGAACACCGTATCTTCAGGTTTGATCATTTTGTCTCTAACTTTATCTCTGATTTAAGAACCAAAGAGAATATACAATATGCTAGATGTGTTGAATTTAGATAATATCATTAGATGTGTTCAATAAGACATTGAGTAAGTTAATTCAATAACCTGCAACTTTATTAATAATAATAACAATACATATATTTTCAAGGACCCAAAGTTACTTGTTTTCAGTGGTGGAAGAAGTACCCAATTGTGACTCACAACCTGGATTCGGTCTTATGTGAATTTCAGTTTTTTTCACATTGATAAAAGTAGGGACTCAGAGCTACAAAATGGTATATCATACACTGCATTTGAGGAAACAATGGGAAAGAAATTCTCCTTTGAAAGTTGATCAACTTGTAAACTCACTTTTGAGAAAACCGTCTTTCAATGTTTTGGTACTACTATTGGAGAGCCCTTCTTTGTCTACACCCATTCAGCATTGTTCACACCCTCTTAAGCCTTAGCCCCACCCATCTATTTAAGGGATGATCCGACCGTTTTGTACTAACTTCCCAGCTACTTCCAGACCTCTAAGAGAGAGAGAACAGCTCACTGAACATTACTCACTCTAGCAGAGCTGGTTAGGCTGTTATGTTATCAGAGCGTTGGTGACTGCAACTGTGCTGTCAGATTGTCTGTTAATAAATTCAGAGCGTTTCGCGTTCAGAACGCACACTGGATGCTCTGGCCAATAAGTAGGGTTGTTCCAAAAGCTCTGACCTCATAGCGACAGTCAAGCAGCCAAGCTAACTGGCTAACATTGGCTAGCTATTTCCAGACACATAATGAGAGAGCACCTCACTCTAGCCATTTTACTCGCCCTAGCAGAGCTGGTTAGGCTTTTTTCATATTATCCAGAGCGTTGGTGACTGTAACTGCGCTGCTGGCAACAATTGAATAACGCTTTGTTGCTGACGCTTACTGACACCGGACATATTCAATGGGTGTTGAGCATAAAAAAATGTATCAGTTATTCTGTGCTCTAGCACACGAAGACGAGAGTATTTTGTTAAGAAATGTAGCTAGATAGCTAGCTAGGTAAACAATGAATCCCAACGCATGACGTAATGTTAGTTAGCGAGCCAGCCAATCTAATGTTAGCTAGCTAGGTAACAGTACACTTTAACTTGAAATGAAAATACTTTGTCAAAATTAGAGTAAAGACTTCTGTTAAGACATGTAGCTAGCTAGCTAGCTAAACAATGGACCATGATCACAACTCATGACGTTACTACCATGCATGAATCCGCAGGTTGCTAACCAACCAGGTTCAATGGCTATAACTAGTTAAGAAAATGTGTCTGAGATACGAAGAATAAGATCATATACATAACGTTAGTTAGCGACCCAGCCAGCTAACGTTAGTTAGCTAGCTAACAGTACACTTGAAATTAAACCACTTTCTTTCAAAATTAGAAACGTGTAATATCTGAACATCTTACCAGTATACATCATGGTTGGACGCGTCTCCTGTCTGATGCCATGCATGGTTGCCCTTAGTTTGACGATGAAATCCAGACTAGTGTTTCCTCCATCTCATTAGCTATCAAACTCGAATTCTACTGATTTCAAAACTCGGTCCTCCAGAAAGTGGAGAGCATACACATAACATTAGCTAACGAGCCTGCCAGCTAATGTTAGCTAGCTAACAGTACACTTTAACTTGACATTAGGTTTATGCAGGTTTACTACGCAATACATAAAAAAAACAGAGTTCAACATGATTACCTAAACATATTGACCAGCTCCAATTGACAAACGCAAGCTATTTGGCAGACCAATCCAAACTCATCACTCGGCATGTCCAGCCCACTCATTATCTCAGCCAATCATGGCTAGCGGGAAGGTTGCTACCTTTTTCTGTGGCTAAACCAACTAGGCTCGTAATTTAACAATTTTATTCGTATTTACAGATGGCATACAAGTTTGATATTGAGGCACATGAAACTTCACATGTTCGAGAAGGCATTTCTGCCAAACAGCTATCCTGTGAAATCTTGACTTGTGACATATGCCTAGTTTCCTGAATTGGGTCACAATTGTCATAAAGATTCTTTTATAGGAAATGACTCAAATAAAAGTGAAAGTCACTCAGTAAAATACTACTTGAGTAAAAGTCTAAAAGTATTTGGTTTTAAATATACTTAAGTATCAAAAGTAAATTGAATTGCAAACATATACTTAAGTATCAGCAGTAAAAGTACAAATACAGTATAAATAATTTCTAATTGCTTGTATTAACCAAACCAGACGTCACAATTTGTATTTTTTTTTTTACAGATAGCCAGACGACAACATCATTTACAAACATGGCATTTGTATTTAGTGAGTCCTCCAGATCAGTGGCAGTGGGGATGACCAGGGATGTTCTCTTGATAAGTGCGTGAATTGGACCATTTTCCTGATCTGTTATGCTCAGGAAAGTACTTTTGTGTGTCAGGGAAAATGTATGGATCAAAAAGTAATTTTTTTTCTTTAGGAATGTAGTGAAGTAAAAGTAAAAGTTGTCAAAAAACATGAATAGAAAAGTAATGTACAGATACCCCAAAAAACGACTTAAGAAGTAGTTTAAAGTATTTTTACTTAAGTACTTTACACCACTGCTTATTTTGTGCTGGTATTAATGAATTTCCTGAATTGACTGAGTTGAAATGGAATTGAATCCAACCTTCCTTTGATTGAATCATGATTGTTTAATTCATGTATTTCTGTGGCATTCCAACAGGAACAAATCCTGGTGACAGCTCTTTATTGTTGTAGAATATTGAAGCCCCAAACACCAGTACAGAAGGCGAAGATATGAAAATCTCAGAAACAAACAGCTCTTCAGTAGCTGCTCTCTGTGCACAAAGCACATCCATCTACACTGCCTCCTATGCAATAAACATCATCCTGGGTCTCCCTAGCAATGTCTACGTCCTGTGGCTGATACTGACCGGAGCGGGAGGGACGATGGCCTCAGACTTCTTCTCTCTCAACCTGGGGTTGTCTGAGGTCCTCTTCTGCATGTTTTCTGTCGTTGTCCTTGTCAACATGCACATCCCCACAATTGCACTTGCATATCTTGCATCATTTTCTTTTGGTTTCTTTAACACCGGTCGTCCCCTGTTCCAGTATTGCATCTGCGTAGAGCGCTACCTGGCGGTAGTCCACCCTGTGGTCTTCCTGAAGTACAAAACCCTGAGATACAGGGTGGGGTGTTGCAGTGCTGTCTGGCTGATGGTTCTTGGGTCCTGCTGTCTTTGTGTGTTAGAGAACGTTTCACCAGTGTTCGTCTACTTTATCCTTGGCCAGTCACTGATCTATTTTTTGCTGATGTCATTCTGCTGCCTCTCAATACTCTGGGTTCTGAAACGTCCAGGGCCGGGGGATGGGGACAGGGAGGGGACAAACAGAATTAAGAGGAAGGCTTTTAAGATAATTTTGATTATCCTGGTGTATGTGTCTCAAATCCCAATAGTATTGATGATATCGACTAAAAGTTACATTCCTGTAATGGACTTTTTTACAGGCATGGCCATTTGTTTCTGTATCAGCATGATCTCTGGATTTGTGCAGCCCCTCCTCTACCTCCACAGGGTTGGGAAGCTTCCCTGAGGTCTCTAAGACAAAAAGTAAAAATCTCTTCAACCCATTAGTGCCTTAAACATGTAGTAGATGTCATTATTTTAATTTTCTATGTTTTTCATATGGATTTTATTGCTTTCCAGTTCTTTATGTTTGAATGTATTTTCAAAGTAATCAGTAGCCTAGAAAATGATGATTTAATTTCTTTCTTGTAGACTTTGTTTATGTTTATGTATCCACATAGAGTTTAAACCAGTCCATATGTAGTAATTCTTTATAATATACACAGTACCAGTCAAAAGGGTTTTTCTTTATTTTACTGTTTTCTACATTGCAGAATAATATTGAAGACATCAAAACTATGAAATAACTCATATGGAATCATGTAGTAACCAAAAAAGTGTTAAACACATCAAAATATATGTAATATTTGAGATTCTTCAAAGTAGCCACCCTTTGCCTTGATGACACCTTTGCACACTCTTAGAGTTCTCTCAACCAGCTTCCACTCTATGTGGATACATTTTGTTTTCCAATTCATGAAGTTTGAATGTATTTCTAATGCAATCTGTAGAAAGTGTTGGTTTGATTTCCCCTAGGTTTTGTTTTGATAATATTGGGTCTGCAGTTTATTTACCCACAAAGAGTGTGTTCTAGATCAAGAACTTCTCAAATCATCCATGTGTAGCATTGTTGATATATATAGGATGGGATTCAATCCAATTGTGCTTGTAGACAATGAGGCATTTATAAACACTGGTACTGCTTTTGCGAAGATGGCATTCCAGGCAAATGCTGCAAATGTCGATTCAAATGCAAATTACCTTTAAATGTCAAGCGTGATGTAACACAGTTTCATATTGAATCTCAGACGTAATGTACTTATTTGTAAATAGATCTGGTGTGATTCTATTTCAACTTTAGATATTTTATTGACAGAGAGAAAGACAATTCCACTGGCTAATGCAGAAACAGACTGGCACCAAACATTTACATGAGTTTTCTCTTAAAATAATGGATGATGATTGTGCTTGAAAATCACAATGTACATATTGTTTAGGTTGATATGATTCAATAAATACTTATTAAGGTATTAAGGATCTCTCTGTCTGTCTTCTTTAAAGAGGATAAATAAAGTACTGTATATGACTATATATTTTTTTATAAATAATATTGAGAATTATAATAATCAACATTGCAATGAGAGCTTGGTGACAGCTTGGTAAGTAAGTTCTGTCTCGTATGTCTGCAGGGTGTATCACTAACCATGATCAAAAATGGCAATAGTAAACATGTAGTCCCCCATGAATAATGCAGTATGAATGAATGCCCCTTGGGTCAATCAGTGTAATTTTGTAAAATCTCTATGGCAAGACGCATCATTCACACAAGTTTTTAAAAATTTTATCGGGACAGTGTTGTCTGAGATATTGCGTGTGACTTACGGATGGATCTAAGGAAACAGATCCACAATTTTATTGTGGGGAACAATATAATAATCATATTTCAATATATCTATCCTTGAAATCAATGCAAGTTCCAGCTATAATGGTGTCATAAAACTGAATACTTCTGCACTGACCACCATATTGTGTAACTAGGGCCATGATTCTTTCCTGCGCATTCGGCCTTACTGTGTCTTGAAAAACTCAGGGCCCTATCCATCCATAACACATTCTACACAGCACAACAAATTCTCTTCAAACATCACTTAGTGTTGTCAGAACAACCAGTGGAAAACATTTGCATGTCAGGTGTGGTCAATCTTGTGAGGTGATCGGCAACATCAGTTTACAGACGGAAGCAAGAGATGTTTTGGTGGGGGTGTCTGATAGCGTGGTTCTGGGTAAGGGAGGGAGGGGGAGGGTGGGAAGGGGGACGGAGGGAGGGAGGTAGGACCGCAGCTAGAGATGGAGCGAGGGAGCCCTGGTGAAAAGTAGTGCACTAAATAGGAAGTAGGGCGCTATTTGGGATGGAACAACTGACTCACTGATTCATTCCTGTCCAGTCTTTTACTCTTTCCCCCTCTTTTCCCACTTCCTTGTTTTTGGTCCAGACTCTCTCTCTCTCTCTCTCTCTCTCTCTCTCTCTCTCTCTCTCTCTCTCTCTCTCTCTCTCTCTCTCTCTCTCTCTCTCTCTCTCTCTCTCTCTCTCTCTCTCTCTCTCTCTCTCTCTCTCTCTCTCTCTCTCTCTCTCTCTCTCTCTCTCTGTCTGTCTGTCTGTCTGTCTGTCTGTCTGTCTGTCTCTCTCTAGCTCTCTAGCTCTCTCGCTCTCTCTCAATTTCAATTTATGGGGCTTTATTGGCATGGGAAACATATGTTTCCATTGCCAAAGAAAGTGAAATAGATAGTAAACACAAGTTAAATAAACAATAAAAAAAACTGTAAACATGACACTCACAAAAGTTCCAAAATAATAAAGACATTTCAAATGTCAACAATGTGCAACAGTTAAAGTAAAAAAGTAAAATAAATAAACATAAATATGGGTTTGTTGGGGTCAACTTGGGGTCATTTGGCTGCACCAAATGTTTGATGTATTATAATAATTGATAATGCTCATGTTGTATTAATAGAAGGGAAGGGGTTATAAGACCCCTCCCCACTACATTTATAGGGTCCTAGACTACAGATTAACTATATATATATATACATTATAAGGTTAAATATTGTTACATAGTTATTTTCTAGTCTGCCTCTTATAAAGAAACTGTCTGAGAGCTGTGTCTATTGCAGTCAAAACAGGGTGTCTGTGAGAAAGCGCCTCAAGGATAAAATAGATTCTTAGACACAGAACCCTGCAGGGGAGTGAAAGAGATAGGAGACTAGTTAGACATACCACTATAAATCAACTTGGGGAGTGGACATTTACTGCTGAGCCTTTAGATAACATTGGTGTTTGTATTGCTGTGTAGGCATGGGCTTGGTCTCATGAGTAGAAGGTAATTACGTAGGCAGTTACATCACAGGGGTTGACTGCAAGCATAATAAAAGCAACTTGGACTTTTCCTATTTTGCAGAACTTACTCAGAAACATGCGTGCTATGTTCCTGCTTGTCAACTTCTGTCTGCAATTGCATTAATAAAGGTTTTTGAATGATTTAATTAACGATATTGTCATAATGCTAATTTCACCAATGAGCCAATGATTGACAAGGAAACAATGAACGAACCCTGACAGGTTGTATTTACAATGGTGTTTGTTCTTCACTGGTTCCCCCTTTCTTCTGGCAACAGGTCACAGATCTTGCTGCTGTGATTGCTCACTGTGGTATTTTACCCAATAGATATGGGAGTTTATCAAAATTGGATTTGTTTTGGAATTCTTTGTGGGCCTGTGTGATCTGAGGGAAATATATGTCTCTAATATGGTCATACATTTAGCAGGAAGTTAGGAAGTGCAGCTCAGTTTCCAACAAATTTTGTGGGCAGTGCGCACATACCCTGTCTTCTCTTGAGAGCCAGGTCTGCCTACGGCGGCCTTTCTCAATAGCAAGGCTATGCTCACCGAGTCTGTACATAGTCAAAGCGTTCCTTAAGTTTGAGTCAGTCACAGTGGTCAGGTATTCTGCCAGCGTGTACTCTCTATTTAGGGCCAAATAGCATTCTAGTTTGCTCAGATGTTTTTTATTCTTTCCAATGTATCAAGTAATTATCTTTTTGTTTTCTCTTGATTTGGTTGGGTCTAATTGTGTTGCTGTCCTGGGGCTCTGTGGGGTCTGTTTGTGCTTGTAAACAGAGCCTCAGGACCAGCTTACATAGGGGACTCTTCTCCAGGTTCATCTCTCTGTAGGTGATGGCTTTGTTATGGAAGGTTTGGGAATCTCTACCTTTTAGGTTGTTGTAGAATTGGACGTCTCTTTTCTGGATTTTGATAATTAGCGGGCATCGGCCTAATTCTGCTCTGCATGCATTATTTGGTGTTTTACGTAGTACATGGAGGATATTTTTGCAGAATTATGCATGCAGAGTCTCAATTTCGTGTTTGTCCCATTTTGTGAATTCTTGATTGGTGAGCAGATCCCAGACCTCACAACTATAAAGTGCAAGGGGTTCTATAAGAGATTCAAGTATTTATAGCCAGATCATAATTAATATGTCAATATTTATGTTCCTTTTGATGGTATAGGAGGCCTTTCTTGCCTTGTCTCTCAGATCGTTCACAGCTTTCTCTCTCTCTCTCTCTCTCTCTCTCTCTCTCTCTCTCTCTCTATCTATATATCTCTCTCTCTCTCTGTCTCTCTATATCTACCTCTTTATCGCTCACCGGGGGTAAACTACCTGCCCTCCAGGACATCTACACCACCCGATGTCACAGGAAGGCCAAAAAGATCATCAAGGACAACAACCACCCGAGCCACTGCCTGTTCACCCCGCTATCATCCAGAAGGCAAGGTCAGTACAGGTGCATCAAAGCTGGGACTGAGAGACTGAAAAACAGCTTCTATCTCAAGACCATCAGACTGTTAAACAGCCATCACTAACATTGAGTGGCTGCTGCCAACATACTGAATCAAATCTCTAGCCACTTTAATAATAAAAAAATTTATGTAATAAATGTATCATTAGACACTTTAAATGATGCCACTTTATATAATGTTTACATATCCTACATCACTCATCTCATATGTATATACTGTACTCTATACCATCTACTGCATCTTGCCTATGCCGTTTGGCCATCGCTCATCCATATATTTATATGTACATACTCGTATTCATTCCTTTACTCTTGTGTGTATAAGGTAGTTGTTGTGAAATTGTTAGATTACTTACTGCATGGTCGGAACTAGAAGCACAAGCATTTCGCTACATTCGCATTAACATCTGCTAACCATGTGTATGTGACAAATAAAATTGGATTTGATTAGATTTTTCTCTCACCCCCTTCTCTCTATCTTTCACTCTCCTAATTCAATTAAATTCAAGCGGCTTTATTGGCATGGGAAACATTTGTTAACATTGCCAAAGCAAGTGAAGTAGATAATAAACAAAAGTGAAATAAACAATACAAATGAACAGTAGACATTACACTCACAGAAGTTCCAAAAGAATAAAGACATTTCAAATGTCATATTATGTACAGTATATTGTTATTTTGTACTGCTGCTCTTTAATTACTTGTTACTTTATCCCTTATTCTTATGCAATTTTTTTTAAACTGCACTGTTGGTTAAGGGCTCGTAAGTAAGCATTTCACTGTAAGGTTGTTTTCGGCGCATGTGACTAATAAAATACATCTGATTTAAATGTACAAATATCGCTATTTAGCAAGTTAGCTGACTAGCTAACAATAACCAGCTAGCTAGCTGATGTTATGACATGAGTATGACATTGTAATTCATTTTTATTCTATTTTACCAGGTAAGTTGACTGAGAACACGTTCTCATTTACAGCAACGATCTGTGGAATAGTTACAGGGGGGAGGATGGGGATGAATGAGCCAATTGCAAGCTGGGGATGATTAGGTGACCGTGATGGTATGAGGGACAGCTTGGGAATTTAGCCAGGACACCGGGGTTATCTCCCCTACTCTTACGATAAGTGCCATGGGATCTTTAATGACCTCAGAGAGTCAGGACACCCGTTTAACGGCCCATCCGAAAGACGGCACCCTACACAGGGAAATGTCCCCAATCACTGCCCTGGAGCATATTTTTTTTATACCTGAGGAAAGAGTGCCTCCTACTGGCCCTCCAACACCACTTCCAGCAGCATCTGGTCTCCCATCCAGGGACTGACCAGGACCAACCCTGCTTAGCTTCAGAAGCAACAATTCGTATTATTTAATGTTTTAGGGACTCCTGAGAAAACCAGGTAACCAGGCTGTCATCTCGGGAAACAGTGGCTGTAAAGAATCTAGCGAGCTAAAGCATTTACTGCAAATTGAATTTGCAATTGTGTAAGCTTGCCTTGCCGTGCAATGCAGCTGAAGTATAATGAAAATACACTATAATATTTCAGACGGAATATAACCTGCTGAATAGAACTGAAAAAGAACTGAGCGTACATGACTGATTCAGACATCCCGGATGGATTTTGCTTGGGTTTTTGCATGCCATATCAGTTCTGTTATACTCACAGACATTATTTTAACAGTTTTAGAATTTTCATAGTGTTTTCTATCCAAAGCTACTAATTATATTCATATCCTAGCTTCTGGGCCTGAGTAACAGGCAGTTTACTTTGGGCACGTTTTCATCCGAACTTCAAAATACTACCCCCTAGCCCTAAGAAGCTAAGCGCGGGTGAGATGGCGATGACGGGACTGGCTTCCTCTCTCACATCAAAACATACCTGCCGACGAGAGACAGATGGATAGAGAGAAAGCATGACTAAGCCTTGTTTTTTTATTCTAACATGGTCAGTCATCATAATCATCAGGAGGTAAAATGCAAAACTGACCTTGGATCATTAACTCTGGGATTACCACATCTCTATCTGTATTTCAATGTAAATCATCTCTTTAATAATGCTTCCTGTTGACCCGACCAAGTGACCTCTCAACTATGATCATGCTGTGCCCTCTGTTTCAGCCAGTTCAGATGCGGGGGTTCACCAATACAGCTGATATAACCTAGAGGATTTAAGGAGAAGGGGGAGAGGGATGAAGTGAAGGAGAGAGATTGTTTTTGTGTGTGTGTGGTCTCACCTGATGTCCACACTTAGTGGCTACAGAGTACTTTATGCTGAAAAACAGACCCATGGTGACAAACAATAGAAGATAATGTCATTATTAGATATGAATACCACTTGAAGCTTGTAATTTAAAGTTAACCGTTACACTGTCATGAAATAAGATTATATATCGACTATGAAACAAACAGGACATGGCCTGTTTATTAGTTGCCATGAAAGAAAGTTAGATTAATTCAACTGAAAATGGCGAGAACAGGCATTCGTAGCTAAATGCTTTTATTGAGAACAATAATTGCATGATTTATCATTCTACTTTATGTATATATGTAATATAGTGGAATGTTATGAACTGACACTGAATCATAGGAGCTAACTACTAGCTATGTAAAAGTTGGATGGAAGAATGCCCAGTGCTGTTTACCTGAGATGCCATCATCACACAGTCCTTCTTCGTATGTGTCAGCTATGACTTCCTTTGTGTGGGAAAAAAGTTGCTTTCAGAACAGTTATTTTTGATTGAAAATAAAAAAGGTTTGCTCTCAACAAAAAGACACAAATGTACCTCCATAGCATGTCTGTGAAAACCAGACCTTCATACAAACTTGCTACTGTATGCAGAATTCTTGACGCACAACTGAAGTTGCTGTCATAGCCTGCCAGCACGCCCACAAGCGAGCCACTCAGGTGCAGAACAATGACGCTTGGATAAGGGAGAGAAACAAGATTGAAGTAACAACAATTTGTTGCAAGTTGGGGAGAGGGGCTAATAGCTGAACAATAGGCTATTCAACCTTTACTAAAGAATGTTCTAATAGCTGAGCAAGGTGTGAAAACCCCAGCTCCTATCACAGATAAGATTTGCCCAATGACCAAGGGGTAACTTGCTACTCAGTGTAATAAAGTAATGACTTTTCAAATAAGTTACCTAACACGTTATGTTGGCTGACAATTTGTTAGCTATTCTGTCCTAACGAACCACATAGCATATCAATACAGCAGTATGTACTGGTATGTTAGCTAGCTACCTAACGTTAGTAGTTATACATCAAACTTGCCAGTATATTAACTATAAGCTATCTAACTACCTTGACTTGATTATTTCTGTCATTCTTAGCTTAGCTAAATTGTATAGTCGTGGTGAGTTCTCAATGGACATTTGGGTGCTTCCGTAAATTCTCTCTGGCTATCTACACAGAATAATGAATTTACGAGCGCTCAACACCCGTTGAATATGGCCAGTGCCAGTAAACATCGGCAAAAAAAGCATAGTTAAATTGTTTCCAGCAGCACAGTTACAGTCACCAACGCTCTGGTTAACGCGAAAACTGCCTAACCAGCTCTGCTAGGGTGAGTAAAATGGTCAGAGTGGTCTTATTTGTGTCTGGAAGAAGCTAGCAAGCTAGCCAACGTTAGCTTGGGTGCTTGACTGCCGTTGTAAGGCAAGAACGCTCAAATCAACCCTACTCCTCGGCCCGAACATCCAGTGAACACTCTGAGAGCAAATCGGTCAGAATGTACAAACTGACGATCTGAGAACGCTCTGAATTTATGAGCATCACATTGTACAGTGCCATATTTTCTTTTCCATCCTAACAGAAACCAGAGGGTTTTTTGTTTTTCTTGGAATATAAACACCATAATATTAATCATTCCAGGAATTTTCTTAATTTTTACTATTTTCTACATTGTAGAATAATAGTGAAGACATCAAAACTATGAAATTACACATATGGAATCATGTTGTAACCAAAAGTAAACACCCTTTTCCTACAGCTTCATACACTCTTGGGATTCTCTCAAACAAGGATTTCCCACATATGCTGAGCACTTGGCTGCTTTTCCTTCATTCTGCGGTCCAACTCATCCCAAACCATATCAATTGGGTTGAGGATGGGTGATTGTGGAGGCGAGGTCATCTGATGCAGCACTACATCACTCTCCTTGGTCATATAGCCCTTACACAGCCTGGACATGTGTTTTGGGTCATTTTCCTGTTGAAAAACCAATGATAGTCCCACTAAGCGCAAACCAGATAGGATTGAGTATCGCTGGAGAATGCTGTGGTAGCCGTGCTGGTTAGGTGTGCCTTGAATTCTTAATAAACCAAAGACAGTGTCACTATTAAAGCACCATCACACCTCCTCCTCCATGCTTCACGGTTTGAACCACATATAAGTAGATCATCTGTTCACCTACTCTGCGTCTCACAAATACACGGCGGTTGGAACCAAAAATCCTAAATTTGACCTCATCAGACTGTCACGCCCTGGCCATAGAGAGCCTTCTGGGTTTCTCTATGGTGTGTTAGGTCAGGGCGTGACTTGGGTTTTCTATGTGACTTTATGTTGAGTTTTGTGTTGGTTCCCAATTAGAGGCAGCTGTTAGTCGTTGCCTCTAATTGGGAATCCTATTTAGTTTGTTCCCTTCCCCACCTGCCTTCGTGGGTTATTGTTTTTGGTTAGTGCCTGTGAGCATACCATTTTGTCCGGTCTTCTTTTTTGTTGTTTTAGACATTTCACTTAAAATAAAGTATGTGGATCAATATGCACGCTGCACCTTGGTCTACTTTTCAAGGGGATCGTGACACAGACCAAGAGACAGATTTCCACCGGTCTAATGTCCATTGCTCATGTTTCTTCGCACAAGCAAGTCTCTTCTTATTTTTGGTGTCCTTTAGTAGTGGTTTCTTTGCAGCAATTCGACCATGAAGGCCTGATTCACTCAGTCTCTTAACAGTTGATGTTGAGATGTGTCTGTTACTTGAACTCTGTGAAGCATTCATTTTATTTGGGCTGCAATCTGAGGTGCAGATCACTCTAATAAACTTATCCTCCGCAGCAGAGGTAACTCTGGGTCTTCCTTTCCTGTGGCAGTCCTCCTGAGAGCCAGTTTCATCATAGAGCTTGATGGTTTTTGTGACTGCACGTGAAACAACTTCAAAAGTTGAAATTTTACAGATTTCTTAAATGAATGATGGCCTGTCGTTTCTCTTTGCTTGTTTGAGCTCTTCTTGCCATAATAGGGACTCGGTACTTGACCAAATAGGCCAATGTTCTGTGTACCACCCCTACTAATTGGCTCAAAAGTATTAAATGAATTGAAAGAAATTCCACAAATTATCTTTTAACAAGGCACTCCTGTTAATTGAAATGCATTCCAGGTGACTACCTAATGAAGCTGGTTGAGAGAATGCCAAGAGTGCAAAGCTGTCATCAAGGCAAAGGGTGGCTACTTTGAAGAATCTAAAATATAAACTATATTTTGATTTGCTTAACTGTTTTTTGGTTACTGCATGATTCCATATGTGTTATTTCATAGTTTTTATGTCTTCACTATTATTCTACAGTGTATAGTAAAAATAAAGAAAAACCCTTGAATGAGTAGGTGTGTACAAACTTTTGACTGGCACTGTACATAATTCCAGTGCGTTCTCATATCTCATAGATATAGGTCAGACACTTCCAAACCTTATTCCTTATGATACATTTTTTGACTGTCTTTTTTTGCCATTTATGAATGTGTTATTCAATGTGTTTCCATGGGGTATAGTAGTAAAGGCCAAATTCTCTAATTGATAAGAAAAATGTTTTTATATATATATTGTTTTTTGTCCTAAATATCTAAATCAAATAGCTAAATTATTGTAAAAACAATTACATATCTCAGCTTAATACTCTGAAGAATTTTAAGTTCATGTTGATTATCCTGGTGTCTATGATGTTGAAATACCTCCCTATGATTGTAATTATGTCTTTATACAACGTCCTTCAACAGGTTGTGTTGTTGTTGTTGTTGTTTTCTCACTATCCATTTCCTTCTCCATCATTATGATTTGTGCAGCCTCTCTTCTACCTCCACAGGGCTGGGACACTGTCTTGTATCAGCCCCTCCTCTACATCCACAGGGCTGGGACACTGTCCTGTATCAGAGGTCTCTGAGGAAGAAGTGACTGAGTCGTTCCATTAACAGATTGCCTTTTGGGTAGTGCAATGTTGTAAAATAATTCCGTCATAAAGAACACATGTTCAACTGTCATATGTTATATTAAGAAGAACAGGTGGACCATTTCATCTTATATCAGCCATAACTCTGCTAGTGACAGGGGGAAAGGAAGCTGGTTGTGAGAAGCAGGGAGGGGCAATTGAATGCAAGCTTAACAAAACAAATGTAGCTTGTTATTTGCCTACAATATGACACCGCTCTTGTCTGTGCTCTGGCCAACGTTTAAAATGGCACCCTATACAGTATAGTGCACTAACTTTTAGCAGGGCCCTTAGGCCTCTGGTCAAAGGTAGTGCCCTTTATAGGGAATAGGGTGCCATTTTGGATGCAACGTGGTCTATATCACCAGGTTGAGATGACACGGCACTCAGGTGGGGCAGGGCAGAGTAGGGAAAAGATTTGGATATTTAGTATGAGGTTATCAGGTCCAGCACCTGTGACAGACACAACACACCACACCTCAGAGGACAGAGACACTGTATCAATTGGCTACAGGTGAGTTAAATTGCTTCATATTTATTTTTTAATGATTTCCTTTTGGAATTTAAATCTCAATTGATATAGATTAATGTATCTTGTGAACAAAAACATAACAATTTATGAAAATACATGGACACATTTAGATATGTTGTCACGTTTACAAAGTGATCATGTGTAGTGGACATGTGCTAACTAGAGATGATCTTTCTTAATTTAGCTTCCTCAGGTTTTTTGTGTGCTTTATTGTGATCCTAACAAGGCTGCACATCTAGTTGACGGTACTCAGCATTTTTGTTTATTTTTAAAACAGGTTAAAAAAAAGCTTTACCAGAGCAGTACCTAACACCCTATTGCAGTGGCAATAGCATGATTATATGTGCATATTTAAGTAAAGAATATTGTGAGAGAAATACTTTGCAGTATCTTTCTGCTTGTATAACAATCCTCTCTCTCTCTCGCTCTCTCTCTCTCTCTCTCTCTCTCTCTCTCTCTCTCTCTCCTTTCTTACAGATCTTAATAATTTTCACACATTACAGTTACATACATCGTTGAGATGAATTTATCTACAGTCAATTATACGTCCACATCTCCTCCTATCTCCCTCATTTATCAGGATGTACAGGGTGTCCATGTGGTACATTTTATCCCCATGCTTACAGCTTCATATGCAATCAACATCATCCTGGGTCTCCCAACTAATGTCTACATCCTATGGCTGATACTGACCGGAGCGGGAGGGACGATGGCTTCAGAGTTCTTCTCTCTCAACCTGACCGTGTCAGAGATCCTCTTCTGCCTCTTTAATGCCGTCCGCATAGCTGAACTCCAGTCAGACGAATATGTCCATTCTGATCTTGTCCACAAAGCTGCTACTTTTTCTTTTGGGTTAATTTTCTCTGGTCGTCCCCAGTTCCAGTGCTGTATCTGTTTGGAGCGCTACCTGGCGGTGGTCCACCCTGTGGTCTTCCTGAAGTACAAACCCCTGAGATACAGGGTGGGGTGTTGTAGTGTTGTCTGGCTGATGGTTCTTGGGTCCTGCTGTCTGTCTTTGTTCGAGAACTTTTCTACATTGTCATTCTCCTCTGTCCTTTTCCAGTCACTGGTCTACTTTTTGCTGATGTCATTCTGCTGCCTCGCAGTACTCTGGGCTCTGAAACGTTCAGGGCCGGGGGATGGGGACAGGGAGGGGACAAACAGCATTAAGATGAAGGCCTTTAAGATCATTTGGATTATCCTGGTGTATGCTACTGTGTCTCAACTCCCACTAGTACTGGTGTTATCGATTAAATGTTATATTACGTACATGGACTTTTCTTTAGGCATATCCATTTGTTTCTGCATCATTGTAATCTCTGGGTTTGTGCAGCCCCTCCTCTACCTCCATAGGGTTGGGAAGCTGCCCTGTATCAGAGGTCTCTAAGACAAACAGTCTAAATCTGTTCAACGCATTAGTGCTTTAAAAATTTCTTAAAGTATATCTTTATATTTCATTTGAATTTGTGAATTTAAGTTCATAATATTCTTCAATGTGGATTTTATTGTTTTCCAATTCATAACGTTTGAATGTATTTCCAATTTAATCAGTAGTCTAGAAAGTGATGGTTTGATTTCCCACTCTATAGATTTTGTGTTGATAATATTGGGTCTGCAGTTTATTTACCCACATAGAGTGTAAACCAGCCCAAGAACTACTCAAATCGTCCATATGTAGCAGAATTATTGTGATATATAGGCCAGGATTCAAACCAATAGCGCTTGTAGACAATGCAGCTTTTAAAGGCAATGGAACTGCATTCACAGATATGGAATTCAAGATAAACGCTTCCGATGTTGGCTCAATTTGGAAATTACCTGGAAATGTCAAGCGGGATATAGCACGGCTTTGTATTGAATCATGGCCATGATGTACTTGTTTGTAAAAAGACCTGGGGTCATTCTGTTCTAACATTAGCGTGATATGTTATTGCCAGAGAGACAAACCATTCAGCTGGCTAATGCAGAAACAGACTGCCACCAAGCTTTTACGTTGTTTTCTCTTGAAAGTTTGACTGTAAATACTGTTGAGTTGATGAGATTAAATACATACTTATTCAGGAGATCCCTGTCTGTTTGTCTTCTTTAAAGAGGACGAATAAAGGATATGTATGCATATTTAATAATAAATAAATAAAATAGTAATATTTCAATTTTCCTATTCTGAAATTCAATGATCAGTTCCCACTATTCTGGTATCATAACATTTTATTAAACGACAGTGAATACTTCTGCAACCAATCAGTGGAAAACATTTGCATGTCAGGTGTGGTCCATCTAGTGCGGTGATGAGCAGCATCAGTTTACAAATTGGGAGCAACACAAGTGTCTTGGTGGGGAGGCTGAGAGTGATGGGCAGCATCAGTTTACAGACCGGAATTACACAGGTGTCTTGGTGGGGAGGCTGAGAGTGATGGGCAGCATCAGCTTACAGACCGGAACAACACAGGTGTCTTGGTGGGGAGGCTGAGAGTGATGGGCAGCATCAGTTTACAGACCGGAACAACACAGGTGTCTTGGTGGGGAGGCTGAGAGTGATGGGCAGCATCAGTGTACAGACCGGAACAACACAGGTGTCTTGGAAGGGAGGCTGAGGGTGCAGTTCTGGGTAAGGGAGGGAGAGATTGAGGTAGAGAGGGAGCTAGGTATGGAGTGCGGGAGCCCTGGTGAAATGTAGTGCTCTAAATATGAAATAGGGTTCCATTCTGCCTGATTCATTCCTGTCTTTTAACTCTTTCTCCCTCTTTTCCACTTCCTTGTTTTTGTTTCCCCTCCCCATGGGTACAGACTCTCTCTCTCTCTGAATCTCCCTCTCTCTCTCTCTCTCTGTTGTTAGGAAGATCTTTTCCCATGATATAGAAGAGAAGTGACTTAATACAGAGAAATTACATTTAAACCAATTTACACTGATCAAAAATATAATTGCAAAATATACACTGTTGGTCCCATAAATGTAAGATCTAAGACATTATTTCTTTCAAATGTTCTGCATACAATTCTTTGCATCCCTGTTATTGACCATTTTTCCTTTGCCAACCTGACAGGTGTAGCATATCAATAAGCTGATTAAACATTATGCTCATTACACAGGTGCACCTTGTGCTGGGGGAAATAAAAGGCCACCAAAATGTGCACAGATGTCTCAAGTTTTGAGGGAGAATGCAGTTTGCATGCCTACTGCAGGAATGTCAACCAGAGCTGTTGCCAGAGAATTAACTTCTTACGGAGTGGTGGGGCGCTAGCGCCGACACTACCAGGTGAAATGCAAGGCGCCAAATTCAAAATCCAAAAGTTGAATTATTAAACATTCATCAATATACAAGTGTTTCATAGTCATCAAAAGCTCTGCTTCTTGGCAATATCACAGCGTTGTCAGATTTCAAAAAGGCTTTACGGCAAAAGCACCACATTTGATTGTTTGAGGGTAGCACCTAACATATTTTTCCCATTACCATAAATTCATAAGCCTTCACGGTTCACACATAACACATTTCACAGCGAAAACAAATCAATTACCTTTTGAAGAACTTCTGCTGAGGGCTTCCCAAGTATCCAACGAAGACAATCCATGGTTCTTTTGTTAGAAAAAGTAATGTATTATATCCATAAATCTCTGTTTGGTTGGTGCGTTATAATGAGAAAATATAGCATTGACTGCTCCATTGAAACATGAAGAGAACTCGTTCAACTTATACCTATAAACTTGTCCAAGAACAATCAAACATAATTTTAAATGTATCCTTAGGAACACTTTTATGTATAAATAGTATAATATTTCAACCGGAATATAAACTGGGCGATAAGAAAGGAAAAAACCACAGAGCGCGCCAGCCGTGAACGCGCGTTTACTTCTATTGACATCTGTGTGGCCACTTCCTTATTCGTCTTCTTCTATGCTCTAACAGCATCTAAAAAGAATCAGAACACTTTCTCGAGACTGTTCACATCCAGAGGAAGTGATAGGTACTGCTTTCATATGCCCTTATATGGGCCTTTTCATAAGGGAGGGGTTCTAAATGAGGCAATGTGTCAAAACCACTTTTTCCAGGACAGAAATTCCTCAGGTGTTTGCCTGCCATATCCGTTCTGTTATACTCACAGACAAAATGTTAACACTTTTAGAAAATTCCCCTTCCCCAATTCACAAGCTGTGGTCAGAGCTAATAAATCTGCCTGTTGTGATGATAAATGGTCTGGTAGGGGCCGTATAACCTCAATATCACCTTCCACATCTACTACAGCAATCCTACATGTTTCTTCCCTGTGCTTTGATCTATATAGGCAGAACCATCAACGAACAGTCAAGCAGAGGTTCTTCAAACAAGTTTTTGTCCTGTACACATTCCTGGGCTGTCCAGATGTCCCTGTTATTGTTACTGATGATTTGCTCAGGGAAGNAGTTCGCGCCACGTTTCAATGGACTAGTGGAGGCTGTCATTTCTGACTATGACGCGCGAACCAAATGGAGATTTATGGATATAATACATTACTTTTTCTAACAAAAGAACCATGGATTGTCTTCGTTGGACACTTAGGATGACCTCAGCAGAAGTTCTTCAACAGGTAATTGATTTGTTTTCGCTGTGAAATGTGTTATGTGTGTGCCACGCTGGCTAATGAATTCATGGCTATTGGAAAAATATGTGAGGTGCTACCCTCAAACAATCAAATATTGTGCTTTCGCCGTAAAGCCTTTTTGAAATCTGACAACGCTGTGATATTGCCAAGAAACAGAGCTTTTGATGAGTATGGAACACTTGTATATTGGTGGATGTTTAATAATTCAACTTTTGGATTTTGAATTTGGCGCCTTGCATTTCACCTGGTAGTGTCGGGATTGGGGCGCTAGCGCCCCAGTGATCCCTAAGAAGTTTTAACATTTTGACATACTCCCTTCATACTCCCTCCCTCCATTCAGGCCCTTAATAATTTGACCATATAGGGTTTTACTCAGTTGTCACTAGATGTGCAGAATTTGAAGGCAGTAGTGACCAGAGATGAAATGGCACATATTGGCTTAAGACGGAGGGGCCTACAGGACCCTTGGAATAGACAATGAGGATTACTGTGTTATGTTGCTTCCTGACTCCTCTGACAACATGACAACTATGACCTGGCTAAATTAGGAGGTACTCTGGGAAAAGCTGTCAACACCATCTTAGACGAAATTGGACACTGATTTAACCTGTTACGGATCCAATCCTGTGAACGGGATCGATTTTGACAACATCCGGTGAAATGCAGAGCAGCAAATTCAAATTACAAAAATACTAATTTCAAACATTCATGAAAATACAAATGCTGCACACCCTTCAAAAGCTTTGACTGTTGTTAATCTAACAGCATTGTCAGATTTCAAAAAGGCTTTACGGCGAAAGCAGAACATTTGATTGTCTGAGGACAGCACCCCCACTCAAAAACTCAATTAGCAGAATAACATAACCAGCAGAGGTGTCACAAAACTCAAAAATAGCATAAAATAAATCGCTTACCTTTGATGATCTTCCTCTGATGGCATATCAAAGCTTCCCGGTTACACAATAAAAGGTCATTTTGTTCGATAAAGTTCCTCTTTATATCCATATAGCTCTGTTTGGTTGGCGCGTTTTGTTCAGTAATCCACCTGCCCAAAGGCTTTCATCCATGCAGACAAACGATATCCCAAAAGTACCTGTGAAGTTCATCGAAAAAAGTCAAGCAGCATTTGTAATCAATACTCAGATACCCTAAAATGATTATACACTATAATATTTCAGACGGAATATAACCTGCTGAATAGAAGAGAAAAAGACCTGAGCGTGCATTCCCTGTTACGCGCAAAATCCAAAACAGGACACTTGACGTGAACTCAGGAACAAGTGGTCTTACTCCCTTGATTTTCATGATTGAACGTTCAAACCTTTTTCTAAAGACTGTTGTCATCTAGTGGAAGCCATAGAAACTGCAATCTGGGGGTTAAACAATAAGGCTTTGAATAGCTGGCCTATTGAAAACAGTGTGACATGACTGATTCAGACATCCCGGATGGATTTTGCTTGGGTTTTTGCCTACCATATCAGTTCTGTTATACTCACAGACATTATTTTAACTTCTTAGGGAGCGGTGGGGCGCTAGGTGAGCAACCTACATGTTCAGTAGAAATATCAGGATTAGGGGAGCTAAAGTATTCCCTTAACTTCTTAGGCAGTGGTGGGGCGCTAAATTGATTTGCATTTTAATGAGGGAAATAAGTATTTGACCCCTCTGCAAAACATGGCTTAGTACTTGGTGGCAAAACCCTTGTTGGCAATCACAGAGTTCAGACGTTTCTTGTAGTTGGCGACCAGGTTTGCACAGGAGGGATTTTGTCCCACTCCTCTTTGCAGATCTTCTCCAAGTCATTAAGGTTTCGAGGCTGACGTTTGGCAACTCGAACCTTCAGCTCCCTCCACAGATTTTCTATGGGATTAAGGTCTGGAGACTGGCTAGGCCACGCCAGGACCTTAACTTCTTAGGGATCACTGCACAACTTGACCGTTTTGGTGAGCCTGGCGTGCCCAAAGTAAAATGCCTCCCATTCAGGCCCAGAAAATAGGATATGCACATATTTGGTACCATTGGATAGGAAACACTCTGAATTTTGTAAAACTGTTAACCATTTGTCTGTGAGTAAAACAGAACGGATATGGCAGGCAAAACCCCGAGGAATT
>QNTS01001210.1:547475-562846 GCA_003317085.1 Hucho hucho | reverse complement strand
CTTGGCCAGGTCAATGAATACGGCTGCACAGTAATGTCTCTTATTGATGGCGGTTATGATATCGTTCAGTACCTTGAGCGTGGATGAGGTGCACCCGTGACCAGCTCGGAAACCGGATTGCACAGCGGAGAAGGTACGGCGGGATTCGAAGTGGTCAATGATCTGTTTATTAACTAGGCTTTCGAAGACTTTAGAGAGGCAGGGCAGGATTGATATAGGTCTATAGCAATTTGGGTCTAGGGTGTCACCCCCTTTGAAGAGAGGGATGACCGCGGCAGCGTTCCAATCTTTTGGGATCTCAGACGACACCAAAGAGAGGTTGAGCAGACTGGTAATAGGAGTTGCAACAATGGCAGCAGATAGTTTTAAAAAGAGAGGGTCCAGATTATCTAGTCCAGCTGATTTGTACGGGTCCAGATTTTGCAGCTCTTTCAGAACATCTGCTAACAGGATTTGGGTGAAGGAGAAGCTGGGAAGGCTTGGACAAGTAGCTACGGGGGGGCGGAGCTGTTCTCCAGGGTTGGGGTAGCCAGGAGGAAAGCATGGCCAGCCATAGAGAAATGCTTGTTGAAATTTTAGATTATCATGGATTTATCGGTGGTGACCGTGTTACCTAGCCTCAGTGCAGTGGGCAGCTGGGAGGAGGTGCTATTGTTCTCCATGGACTTGACAGTGTCCAAAACTTTTTGGAGTTGCAAAAGGATGCAAATTTCTGTTTGAAAAAGCTAGCCTTTGCTTTCCTGACTGATTGCGTGTATTGGTTCCTGACTTCCCTGAACAGTTGCATATCGCAGGGGCTATTCGATGCGATAGCAGTCCGCCAGAGGATGTTCTTGTGCTGGTCAAGGGCAGTCAGGTCTGGAGTGAACCAAGGGCTGTATCTGTTCTTTGTTCTACATCTTTTGAAAGGGGCATGCTTAGATGGTGAGGAAGTTGCTTTTAAAGAACGACCAGGCATCCTCGACTGACGGAATGAGGTCAATATCCTGCCAGGATACCCGGGCCAGGTCGATTAGAAAGGCCTGCTCGCAGAAGTGTTTTAGGGAGCGTTTGACAGTGATAAGGGGTGGTCGTTTGACCGCGGGCCCATAGCGGATGCAGGCAATGAGGCAGTGGTCACTGAGATCCTGATTGAAAACAGCAGAGGTGTATTTGGAGGGCAAGTTGGTTAGGATAATATCTATGAGGGTGCCCATGATTACAGATTTAGGATTGTATCTGGTGGGTTCCTTGATGATTTGTGTGAGATTGAGGGCATCTAGCTTAGATTGTAGGACTGCCGGGGTGTTAAGCATATCCCAGTTTAGGTCACCTAACAGAACGAACTCTGAAGATGGGGGGCAATCAATTCACATATGGTGTCCAGGGCACAGCTGGGAGCTGAGGGGGGTCTATAGCAGGCGGCAACAGTGAGAGACTTATTTCTGGAGAGATTAATTTTTAGAATAGAAGTTTGAACTGTTTGGGCATAGATCTGGAAAGTATGACAGAACTCTGCAGGCTATCTCTGCAATAGATTGCAACTCCTCCCCCTTTGGCAGTTCTATCTTGGCGGAAAATTTTGTAGTTGGGTATGGAAATCTCAGAATTTTTGGTGGCCTTCCTAAGCCAGGATTCAGACACTGCCAGGACATCAGGGTTGGCGGAGTGTGCTAAAGCAGTGAGTAAAACAAACTTAGGGAGGAGGCTTCTGATGTTAACATGCATGAAACCGAGGCTTTTACGGTTACAGAAGTCAACAAAAGAGAGTGCCTGGGGCCTGAGAATAGGTGTGGTGCTGGGGGCTACAGGGCCTGGGTTTACCTCCACATCACCCGAGGAACAGAGGTGGAGCAGGATGAGGGTACGGCTAAAGGCTATCAGAACAGGTCGTCTAGTGCGTTGGGAACAGAAAATAAAAGGAGCAGATTTCTGGGTGTGGTAGAATAGATTCAGGGTATAATGTGCAGACAGGGGTATGGCGGAGTGAGAGTACAGTGGAGGTAGCCTCAGGCACCGAGTGATGATAAGAGTGGTTGCATCTCTGGAGGTGCTGGTAATACTGGGTGAGGTCACCACATGTGTGGGAGGTGGGACAAAGGAGGAATCTGAGGCATGTAGAGTGGGCCTAGGGGCTCCACTGTAAACTAAACCAATGATAACTATCCTAAACAACAGTAAACAGGGCATATTGACACTTGAGAGAGACATAAAGCAAAGCATAAAGCAAACACAGGTGTTGGTTGGGAGAGCTAGCTAGAACAACAACGGGTAAGACCGCAACGGCTAGTCAGCTAAGACAACAACAACAGGTAAAACTGGTGATGAATGGGCAAAGAGGGTTGGTTAGCTACACACAGGGCGAGTATGCGGCTGGGGCCGACAGATAAATAAAATTAAAATAAACAGAATGGAGTACCGTGATTAATGAATAGTCCTGCAGGCATCAGCTATGTAGCCGAGTGATCATAGGGTCCAGTGAACAGCAATAGATGGGGCAGGGAAGCCGCGAGGTAGTCGTTACTACGCCGGCACGCAGGAGACACGGCGTTTAAAGTTAAGAGTTAGCAGGCCGGGGTTGGAAGAACCGTCTGCTCCGAAGTCCGAAGGAGGCCGGTTGCAGGCAGAGCGGATGGAGTAATCGTCTGCAGACCAGTCGAGGTGGTACGACGGGGCGTCGTGTTGACAGGGATCCAAGCCAGATGGCGAGAGAGGTATTGTTGTTGCTAGCCGGGAGATGTGCCTGGCTCGCGGCTAACTGGAGCTAGCTCCGGGGCACTCGGTCACTCAGTGGCAGCTAGCTAGCTGTGGAGATCAGGTGTAGTAGTCCAGGGTTTACGGCAGGGATCCAGCGTTGTGGTGGAGAAACAGTCCGATGGTGATAGGCTGGCGAGTATTATCCAGGCTAAAAAAAAGGCTGCTGTCTGTGCAGTAGGTAAAGGCCGCTAGCAGTGGCTAACAGTGACTGAATAGCTAGTAGCTGGTTAGCTCGCTAGCTCCCAGTGGAATTCAGTCTAAAAAGGTCTAAGAAAATAGCGGTTAGGTAACACAATGGGTGAGGCAGGTTACCGGAAGGTATATTTAATATAAAAATGGAAAAGAGATTGAAAATAAATGTGAAATATATACAAAATAGACGAAAAATACAAAGTACACGAGGGGACGAACAAACGTCTGCACTGCTACGCCATCTACGGAGTGACTACGGAGTGATACCAATAGTTCACATAACCGTGGTTACACACGTAACCTTCATTCTCAGGTCAGATGAAACCAAGATTGAACTCCTTGGCCTGAATGCGAAGCATTACGTCTGGAGGAAACCAGGCACCGCTCATCACCTGGTCAATACCATCCATACGGTGAAGAATGGTTGTGGCAGCATCAAACTGTGGGGATGTTTTTCATTGGTAGGGACTGGGAGACTAGTCGGATCGAGGGAAAGATGAACAGGGCAAAGTACAGAGATCCTTGATGAAAACCTGCTCCAGAGTGCTCAGGACCTCAGACTGGTGCGAAGATTCACCTTCCAACAGGACAACAACCCTAAGCACACAGCCAAGACAAAGCAGGAGTAGCTTTGGGACAAGTTTCTGAATGTCCTTGAGTGGTCCAGCCAGAGCCCGGACTTGAACCCGATCGAACATCTCTGGAGAGACCTGAAAATAGCTGTGCAGCGACGCTCTCCATCCAACCTGACAGAGCTTGAGAAGGTCTGCAGAGAGGAATGGGAGAAACTCCCCAAATACAGGTGTGCCAAGCTTGTAGAGTCATACCCAAGAAGACTTGAGGATGTAATCACTGCCATAGGTGCTTCAACAAAGTACTGAGTACTTACAGTATGTAAATGTGATATTTCAGTTTTTTATGTTTAATACATTTGCAAACTTTTCTAAACCTGTGGGGTATTGTGTGTGGATTGATGAGGGAAAAAAAATGTCCTCCACTTTAGAATAAGGCTCTAACATAACAAAATGTGGAAAAAGTGAAGGGGTCTGAATACTTTTTGAATGTGCATGTTAGAATCACCTTTGGCAGCGATTGCAGCTGTGAGTCTTTTTGAGTAAGTCTCTAAGAGCTTTCCAAACCAGGATTGCGTAACATTTGCCAATTTTATTATTTTCAAAATTCTTCCAGCTCTGTCAAATTGGTTGTTGATCATTGCTAGACAACCATTTTCTGCTCTTCCCATAGAATTTCAAGTAGATTCAGCCACTCAGGAACACTCACTGTCTTGTTGGTAAGCAACTCCAGTGTAGATTAGGTTATTCTCCTAATGAAAGGTGAATTTCTCTCTGTCTGGTGGAAAGCAGACAGACACAGGCAAAATCCTAGAGGAAAAGCTGTGCTTACCTTAGCTCCATTTCGTTTATTTTTTATCCTGAAACTCCCCAGTCCTTAATGATTATAAGCATACCCATAACATGATGCTGCCACCACTATGCTTGAAAATATGGAGAGCATTACTTGGTAATGTGTTATGTTTTGGTGAAATCCATACAACACTTTGTATTCAGGACAAAAAGTGAATTGCTTTGCCACATTTTAGAGTATTACTTTAACTCTTTGTTGCAAACAGGATGTATGTTTTAGAAAATTTTTATTCTGTACAGGCTTCCTCCTTTTCACACTGCCAATTAGGTTATTATTGTGGAGTAAATAAAATGCTGTTGATCCATCCTCAGTTTTCACTAATTCTGTAACTGTTTTAAAGTCACCATTGGCCTCATGGTGAAATCCCTGAACAGTTTCCTTCCTCTCTGGCAACTAAGTTCGTAAGGACGCTTGTATCTTTGTAGTGACAAGCATTTCGCTACACCCGCAATAACATGTGCTTAATATGTGTATGCGACCAATAACGTTTGATTTTTTTTGACAGGGTGCATTAGGACACCATCCAAAGTGTACTAAATAACTTTACCATGCTCAAATGGATATTCAATATATATATTTTTTTACCCATCTACCAGTAGGTGCTATTCTTCGCAAGGCATTGGAAAAACTCCCTGGTCTTTGTGGTTGAATCGGTGCTGGAAATTCACTGCTCGACTGAGGGACCACACAGATAATTGAATGTGTGGAGTACAGAGATGAGGTAGTCATTCAAAAATAATGTACAAAAAAAACTAGATTTGATTGACCCACTGGTGAGTCAATCTAAGTAACATAATAAAAAAATCCCCATCAAAATCCGCCGATATCTCACTTCCGCATCTGCAGTGAAAGGTGGCAGAGCTAGAGCAGTGTTTGTCAGAAAATCGGTCTTCTCACGAAAACTTCTGTAGCGTCCGAACAATTTGGGCTACAAACTAATGATTCTAACAAACACGATGCTGTGTCTCCGTTTTGCTGTACAACCCCCACAAGTGTCACGAGACTCGTCTGACAGTAACCAGTTGTCATGCACGTGTGTGTAGCTGGTGCGTGAGAGTCAGGCGCAGGAGAGCAGAAATTTGTGAACGAAAGCACTTTACTGTGGCACAGTAACAGTCACTGAACGCAATAGCGTCACAACAACAATTGCCTACAAAAAACAAGAGCGGCAGCACAAAACACAATAAACAACAAAACCAGCGCAAACCAGCCAGAACGTGCCACTGACAATAAACAATTACACACACAGACATGGGAGAAACCAGAGGGTTAAATACATGACCAGTAATGAGGGAATGACAACCAGGTGTGTGGGGAAACAAGACAAAACAAATGGAAAATGAAAGGTGGATCGGTGATGGCTAGAAGACCGGTGACGTCGACCGCCGAACACCGCCCGAACAATGAGAGGCACCGACTTCGGCGGAGGTCGTGACAGTACCCCCCCCCCCCCCCCCCCTTTACGCGCGGCTCCAGCAGCGCGCCGAGGCCGACCCGGAGGGCGAGGTGCAGGGCGATCCGGACGGAGACGGTGGAACTCCCTTCGAGGTACTGAAGGGACCTCTTCCGACGCCTCGAATCCAGTATGGAGCGGACTGAATACGCCGGGGCCTCCTTGATGTCCAGAGGGGGAGGAGGAACCTCCCGCACCTCAGACTCCTGGAGCGGACCAGCCACCACCGGCCTGAGGAGAGAACGAGGGGTTAATACGGTAATAGGGGGGAGCTATAACCGGTAACTGACCTCATTCAGTCTCCTAAAGAATTTAAATGGCCCCACAAACCACGGGCCCAGCTTCTGGCAAGGCAGGTGGAGGGGCAGGTTTCGGGTCGAGAGCCAGACCCGCCTCACTGCGGTGACGGTCTGCGCTGATTTTCTGGTGCAGCACGGCCCGCTGGAGGTGAACATGAGTGGCGTCCCATGTCTCCTCCGCGCCTGAACCAGTCGTCCACCGCAGGAGCCTCTGTCTGACTCTGATGCCAAGGCGCCAAAACCGGCTGGTACCCCAATACACACTGGAAGGTGGAGAGGTTAGTGGAGGAGTGGCGGAGCGAGTTCTGGGCCATCTCTGCCCAAAACTCCGGCCTCAGAATCCTACCCACATCCTGGTTCACACCACCTGCCCGTTACTCTCGGGGTGAAAACCCGAGGTCAGGCTGATCGAGACCCCCAGACGTTCCATGAACGCCTTCCAGCCCTCGAAGTGAACTGGGGACGCCGATCAGACACAATATCCTCAGGCACCCCGTAGTGCCGGAAGACGTGTGTAAACAAGGCCTCTGTAGGGCCGTAGGGAGACCGGGCAGAGGGAGGAGACGGCAGGACTTCGAGAAACAATCCACAACGACCAGGATTGTTGTGTTACCCTGTGAGGGAGGAAGTTCAGTAAGAAAATCCACCGACAGGTGAGACCAAGGCCGTTGTGGAACAGGTAAGGGGTGTAGCTTACCTCTGGGCAGATGCCTAGGAGCCTTACACTGGGTGCACACCGAGCAGGAGGACACATAAACCCTCACGTCCTTAGCCAAAGTCAGCCACCAGTACTTCCCACTTTGACAGCACACCGTCCGACCGATGCCTGGATGACCAGAGGAGGGTGACGTGTTAGCCCAATAGATCAGCCAGTCACGGACAGCAGACAGAACGTACCGACGCCCAGCTGGACACTGGAGGGGAGTGGGCTCTGCACATAGCGCCTGCTCAATGTCTGCGTCCAGCTTCCACACTACCGGTGCCACCAGGCAAGAGGCCGGGAGTATGGGGGTGGGATCCATGGACCGCTCCTCTGTATCATTCATCTGGGACAGTGCGTCTGCCTTAACGTTCTGGGAACCTGGTCTGTAAGACAGGGTGAAACAAAACAGGTAAAACACATGTCCCACCTTGCCTGGCGAGGGTTCCGTCTCCTCACGGCCCAGATGTACTCCAGATTGCGGTGGTCAGTCCAGATGAAAAAAGGGTGTTTAGCCCCCTCAAGCCAATGTCTCCACGCCTTCAAAGCCTTGACGACAGCCAACAGCTCCCGGTCCCCCACGTCATAGTTTCGCTCCGCCGGGCTGAGCTTCTTCGGGAAGAAGGCACAGGGGCGGAGCTTCGGTGGCGTACCCAAGCGCTGAGAGAGCACGGCTCCTATCCTAGCTTCGGACGCGTCCACCTACACTATGAACGCCAAAGAGGGATCCGGATGAGCCAGCACGGGAGCCGAGATAAACAGAGCCCTCAGGTGACCAAAAGCCCTGTCCGCCTCAGCCAACCACTGCAACCGCACCGGTCCCCCCTTCAGCAGTGAGGTAATGGGAGCCGCTACCTGACCAAAACCCCGGATAAACCTCCGGTAGTAATTGGCAAACCCTAGAAACCGCTGCACCTCCTTTACCATGGTGGGAGTCGGACAATTACGCACGGCTGAAATGCGGTCACTCTCCATCTCCACCCCTGAGGTGGAAATGCGATACCCTAGGCGCGTGTAGTGGAGTATATCAGAATGTCATCAATATACACCACTACACCCTGCCCGTGCAGATCCCTGAAAATCTCGTCTACATAGGCCTGGCATCCCGCACGGCATGACGAGGTACTCATAATGCCCTGAGGTGGTACTGAAAGCCGTCTTCCACTCGTCTCCCTCCCGGATACGCACCAGGTTGTAAGCGCTCCTGAGATCTAATTTGGTGAAGAAGCGCGCCCCGTGCATTGACTCAATCGCACTGGCTATGAGAGGTAGCGGGTAACTCTACCTCACAGTGATCTGGTTGATACCTCGATAGTCAATACACGGGCGCAGACCTCCCTCCTTCTTCTTCACAAAAAAGTCAACCAAGATGTGGGTAGGTTTCTGAGGTCGTATTGCCAGGACCGGCCGGGGGAGTGGGCAGAGATGGCCCATCCTGGGCAGAGATGGCCCAGAACTCACTCCGCCACTCCTCTCCATTTCGAATGGTTTAGGCGCTCGGAGGAGACCTGGGAAGCCGCCCACGTGCACCTGCAACGAGCCGTGAGACGGCAGAAGGCAAGTGCTGACCGCCACCGCAGTGAGAACACCGGGGGACCGGGTCTGGCTCTCGACCTGAAACCTGCTCCTCCGCCTACCCTGCCGGAAGCTGGGGCCACGGTTTGTGGGGCAATCTAAAGTCCTGAGGAGACTGAACGAGGTTTGTTATAGTTTACAGCTTCCCCCAGACTACCGTATTAACCCCTCATTCCATGTTTCTCTCCTCAGGTCGGTGGTGGCTGGCCCGCTCCAGGGACCTGAGGTTCTGGAGGTTCCTCTGCCCCCTCTGGACATCGAGGGGGCCCCGGCGTATGCGGTTCGAGCCATCATGGACTCAAGGCGTCGGGCAAGGGGCCTTCAGTACCTCGTGGAGTGGGAGGGGTACGGTCCGGAGGAGAGAAGCTGGGTGCGGGTGGAGGACATCCTGGTTCCTTCGTTGCTGCGGGAATTTCACCGCCTCCACCCGGATCTCCCTGCGCCTCATCCTCCGGGTCATCCCTGAGACCGGTGTATAGGGGGGGGTACTGTCACGACTTCCGCTGAAGTCGATCCCTCTCCTAGTTCGGGCGGCTACCGGCGGTCGACGTCACCGGCGGTCGACGTCACCGGAGTTCTAGCCACCACTGATCCATTTTTAATTTTCTGTTTGTCTTGTCTCATTCACACCTGGTTCCCATTTCCTAATTGCATGTGTCCCTATTTAATCCCTCTGTTCCCCCCTGGGTTTTGTCCGTAATTATTCTCTGTACGTTGTGGCTCCGTTGTTCGTGAGCAGTGGTTACTACTGTTTGAGTAGTTTGTGTCCTTCTAGTAAAGAAGTTTGTCTCAACTCTGTTTTCTACACTTGATTCCGATAGACCTGCATACAAGAGCCATCACAGAGAGGCTATATACAGGGGGTACCAGTACAGAGTCAATGTGCAGGGGCACCGGTTAGTCAAGGTATTTGAGGTAATATGTTCATGTAGGTAGAGTTAAAGTGAATATAAATAGTTAATAAACAGAGAGTAGCAGCAGCGTAAAAGAGGGGTCTGGGTAGCCATTTGATTAGCTGTTCAGGAGTCTTGTGGCTTGGGGGTAGAAGCTGATAAGAAGCCTTTTGGACCTAGACTTGGAGCTCCGGTACCGCTTGCCATGCAGAAGCAGAGAGAACAAACAGTCTATGACTAGGGTGGCTGGAGTCTTTGACAATTTTTAGGGCCTTCCTCTGACACCGCCTGGTATAGAGGTCCTGGATGGGAGGAAGCTTGGCCCCAGTGATGTACTGGGCTGTACACACTACCCTCTGTAGTACCTTGTGGTCGGATGCCGAGCAGTTGCCATACCAGGCAGTGATGCAACCAGTCAGGATGCTCTCGATGGTGCAGCTGTAGGACCTTTGAGGATCTTGGCCAAATCTTTTCAGTCTCCTGAGAGGGAATAGGCTTTGTTGTGCCCTCTTCACGACTGTCTTGGTGTGTTTGGACCATTTTAGTTTGTTGGTGATGTGGACGCCAAGGAACTTGAAGCTCTCAACCTGCTCCACTACAGCCCCGTCGATGAGAATGGGGGAGTGCTCGGTCCTCCTTTTCCTGTAGTCCACAATCATCTCCTTTGTCTTGATCACGTTGAGGGAGAGGTTGTTGTCCTGGCACCACACAGCCAGGTCTCTGACTTCCTCCGTATAGGCTGTCTCATCATTGTTGGTGATCAGGCCTTCCACTGTTGTGTCATCGGCAAACTTGATGATGGTGTTGGAGTCGTGACTGGCCATGCAGTCATGACTGAACAGGGAGTACAGGAAGGGACTGAGCACGCACCCCTGTGTTGCAGAGGGAGGTGTATAGTCCTAGGGTCCTTAGCTTAGTGATGAGCTTTGAGGACACTATGGTGTTGAACGCTTAGATGTAGTCAATGAATAGCATTCTCACATAGTTGTTCCTTTTCACCAGGTGGGAAAGGGCAGTGCGGAGTGCAATAAAGATTGCATCATCTGTGGATTTATTAGGGCAGTATGCAAATTGGAGTGGGTCTAGGGTTTCTGGGATAATGGTGTTGTTGTGAGCCATGACCAGCCTTTCAAAGCACTTCATGGCTACAGACGTGAGTGCTACAGGTTGGTAGTCATTTAGGCACGTTACCTTAGTGTTCTTGGGCATGGGGACTACGGTGGTCTGCTTGAAACATGTTGGTATTACAGACTCAGTCAGGTACAGGTTGAAAATGTCAGTGAAGACACTTGCCAGTTGGTCAGCGCATGCTCGGGGTACACGTCCTGGTAATCCGTCTGGCCATGCGGCCTTGTGAATGTTGACCTGTTTAACTTCTTAGGGAGTAGCGCACGAGGTGACCGTTTTGGAGAGCCTGGCATGCCCAAAGTAAAATGCCTCCCATTCAGGCCCAGAAAATAGGATATGCACATATTTAGTACCATTGGATATGAAACACCCTGAATTGTCTAGAAGTGTTAACATTTTGTCTGTGAGTATAACAGAACGGATATGGCAGGCAAAAACCCGAGGGATTTCTGTCCTGGAAAAAGTGGTTTTGACACATTGCCTCATTTGGAACCCCTTCCTTATGAAAATGCCCATATAAGGGCATATGAATGCAGTACCTATCGCTTCCTCTGGATGTCAACAGTCTTGAGAAAGTGTTCTGATTCTTCTTAGCTGCTTTTAGAGCAGAGAAGAAGAGGAATAAGGAAGTGTCCACGGAGTTGTCAATACAAGTAAATGCGCGCTCCCGGCTTGCGCGTTCTTTGTTTTTTTCCTTTCTTATCGCCCAGTTTATATTCCGGTTGAAATATTATACAACATATACATTAAAGTGTTCCTAAGGATACATTAGCAATGATGTTTGATTGTTCTTGGACAAGTTTATAGGTATAAGTTGAACGAGTTCTCTTCACGTTTCAATGGACTCTATTTTCTCATTCTAATGCGCCAACCAAACGGCGATTTATGGATATAATACATGACTTTTTCTAACAAAAGAATTCATGGTAATGGAAAAATATTGAAGGTGCTACCCTCAAACAATCAAATGTGGTGCTTTCGCCGTAAAGCCTTTTTGAAATCTGACAACGCTGTGATACTGCCAAGAAACAGAGCTTTTGATGACTATGAAACACTTGTATATTGATGCATGTTTAATAATTCAACTTTTGGATTTTGAATTTGGCGCCTTGCATTTCACCTGTTAGTGTCGGGAGTGGGGCGCTAGCGCCCCAGCGCACCTTGCTGCTCCTTAAGAAGTTAAATGTTTTACTCACATTGGCAACGGAGAGCGTGATCACACAGTCGCCCGGGACAGCTGATGCTCTCATGCATGCTTCAGTTTTACTGGCCTCGAATACAGCATAGAAGTAGTTTAGCTCGTTTGATGGTTCGTATGAGGGCATAGCGGGATTTCTTATAAGCTCCATGAAAGCGGCAGCTCTACCCTTTAGCTCAGTGCAGATGTTGCCTGTAATCCATAGTTTCTGGTTGGGGTGTGTACGTACGGTCACTGTGGGGACGATGTCATCGATGCACTCATTGATGAAGCCAGTGACTGATGTGATGTACTTCTCAATGCCATAGGAAGAATCCCGGAACATATTCCAGTCTGTGCTAGCAAAACACTCCTGTAGCTTAGCATCTGCTTCATCTGACCACTTTCTTATTGACCTTAGTCACTGGTGCTTCCTGCTTTAGTTTTTGCTTGTAAGCAGGAATCAGGAGGATAAAATTATGGTCAGATTTACCAAATGGAGGGCGAGGGAGAGCTTTGTACTCATCTCTGTGTGTGGAGTAAAGGTGATCTAGAGTTTTTTTCCCTCTGGTTGCACATTTAACATGCTGGTATAAATGAGGTAAACGGATTTGAATTTCCCTGCATTAAAGTCCCCAATCAATAGGCAAGCCACTTCTGGATGAGCATTTTTCTGGTTGCTTTTGGCCGTACACAGCTCATTGAGTGCGGTCTTACTGCCAGCATCGGTTTGTGGTGGTATATAGACATCTACGAAAAATACAGATGAAACCTCTCTAGGTAAATAGTATGGTCTACAGCTTATAATGAGATACTCTACCTCAGGCTTGCAAAACCTTGAGACTTCCTTTAGATTTCGTGCACCAGATGTTGTTTACAAATATACATAGATTGCCACCCCTTGTCTTACCAGAGGCCGCTGTTCTATCCTGCCGAAAAAGTTTAAAACCCGCCAGCTGTATGTTATTCATGTCGTCGTTCAGCCACGACTCGGTGAAACATAAGATATTACAGTTTTTTGGTAGGATATACAGTTATTACAGTCCCATTGGTAGGATATACGTGATCATAGTTCATCTATGTCATTATCGATTGATTGTACGTTGGCTAATAGGACCGATGATAAAGGTAGATTACCCTCTCGGCATCGGATTCTTACAAGTTACCCGGACCTTCGTCCCCAATACCTCCGTCTCTGTCTCCTGCGAATGATGGGGATGAGGGCCTTGTCGGGCGTCTGAAGTAAATTCTTCCCGTCCGACTCATTGAAGAAAAAAGAAAAAGTATTCCTCCAGTACGTGTTGAGTAATCGCTGTCCTGATATCTAGAAGCACTTTTCGGTCATCAGACACAGTGGCAGAAACAATGTGTACAAAATAAGTTACAAATAACACAAAAAAACATACACAATAGCACAATTGGTTACGGGATCATATAATGGCAGCCATCTCCTTCGGCGCCATTCTTCAGCAGGGGGATACATTGCTAAAGGGCTAGCTAGCTAGATACATGCAATCCATTCAGAATGAGACTGCATGTTCCTATTAGGTCAGACATCTCTGACAAAATAAACAGTCCCCGCAATTTTGTACATTATGGTTGTCGGCACACAAACTCCACTCGTTGCACAAACAAAAGCAGTAGGTCAGAGGATTTCTATCCATCAACACACTCCTATAATCTGTTTGTTGATGGATGGGAAATAGCTCTCACCTTCAACCCTGTCCCCACCTCACCCCATCCCCTTTGTATGCTTTCACACCAGGCTTATTTTTGTTAGTAGAGTGCCATGATAATGTTACGGATGTCCCTCCAACGTTTATCTGACTGAGAGAGATTCAACCCTGAGTGAGCGCTTTCTGGAGAGTGTACGAGAAAACTAGGGTTTTGACAAATAAACCATTCAGAAGATGGATGAGAGTAAAGGTTGTTTGGTTTCCTTGTAGTCATCAAGGACAAATGAGGAGACCTCAGTTTTGAGGTTATATGCAAAAAAATGACTAATTAAAAACAGACCCAGGCTTTCATCATAAGGATGTAAACAAAGTAAACATACTGCAAATTTGATTTGATTGATTTGGATTTTTCCTTGTTATATAAAACACACAAAAAGGAAGAACATTGTAATGTTACTTTTCAATTTGAAAGATTTGTTCCTTTCAGATGGAGCTGTGTACTGTATGGGTAAGCAATAACCATAGAAATTAAATGGCAACGGCACTCCATCAAAGTATTTTGGATAAGTGTTATTTCCTTTATTTGGGCAGCGAAAAACAGACCTCTTTGGAGGACAACCATTGGCCGTAAGCCCACCAAAATTGAACCGAGGGTGATAATGACAACGAGGTAATAGAGCAAACAAATCATGGCAAATGATCTCAAATTAAGGGGGGCGATATACTGCGTCCTGCTGAACACCAAGAGCCTCAGCACACCATCTAGCTAATAAAGGCCTTTCCCAGCTGACAAAACTGGGCAAAACTGGTTGTAATTACATAATTTTAAACTGCTGGGATGCTTCATCCCTGGTATTTGACCAGAGTGTTACTGCTGTATATGGTTGTTTATAGCACTTTTACTCATTTACACACACACAGGACGAGACTTCTGGTTCCGTTTTGGACAGTGAAACACTGCCGCTTCTTTTTTGGACCAAACTCTAATCTTTTTAATGTAAGTTTAAAACATAAAGATCGGCCCGTAATTGGAGGCAGCTGAAGATTGAATCCTGTGAGGTTGAAAGACAGTCAACTGACAGACCTTTTGGGGATTGCTTGATGAGCTACAGTAGCTGGCTAGCTAGCCTAGGTGCAAACTAAGGTAGCTACCTTGAACAGCAATAACAGAAACACCCAGCCGCTAATACACATGGACTCCTGAACCTACGCAGTGGTGAAAAAAACATGGAGCTGAACTTATCAAAGAAAGTACCATCAGCATGGCTAATCTCATTACGGAAATAAAGAGCCTAAGTACAAAGATTGAAAAAAAGTTGGACGAAATGAAGCTGAGCATTGAAAAGGGAATGAACAGCAAAGTTGACAGCTTATGTACATCTTTGGAGAAAGCCATCCAGGACAATCACACAGCTTTGCTGACTAAACTGGAGAATAACATTAAGCAGCTACGAGACCACATAGCCCTTGATGTCTGGAGACCCGCGTAGAATCCCTATAATCTGGGAGAACATGCGCTGCCAAAACAACAACGTTTGACCCAGATGTGTCCATCATAGTGACAGAGGACTGCCAGCCGATGACAACAAGGACCAAATCTCTAAAGTGAACAAGCTGATATCGGCAGGCATAGGCTGCGAAACATAGATGACCGCCGCTGAAAGAATGAGGTCCCAGGGTTGTGAAGGTGGAGTGTCGGTCCGTGGAGGAGAAAGTGGCCCTGTTACGGAAGAACAAAAGCTGCAAGGCCTTCCTGATTATGACAGTCTTCCTTCGATCAGCCAAGTCCCACACCAACTGCGTTATAGAACTGAACTTCAAGACGCTTCTGAGGGAAATCCCAGGAGGAAAGGACTACTTCGTCACGGGAAGTGGATGGGTCATGAAACAAGTCTACCTGGAGGGCCAAAGCTTATACAGTGGGGAAAAAAAGTATTTAGTCAGCCACCAATTGTGCAAGTTCTCTGACTTAAAAAGATGAGAGAGGCCTGTAATTTTCATCATAGGTACACTTCAACTATGACAGACAAAATGAAGAAAAAAAATCCAGAAAATCACATTGTAGGATTTTTAATGAATTTATTTGCAAATTATGGTGGAAAATAAGTATTTGGTCA
>QNTS01001210.1:533245-546855 GCA_003317085.1 Hucho hucho | reverse complement strand
TGACCAAATACTTATTTTCCACCATAATTTGCAAATAAATTCATTAAAAATCCTACAATGTGATTTTCTGGATTTTTTTTCTTCATTTTGTCTGTCATAGTTGAAGTGTACCTATGATGAAAATTACAGGCATCTCTCATCTTTTTAAGTGAGAGAACTTGCACAATTGGTGGCTGACTAAATACTTTTTTTCCCCACTGTAAGAACATTGAGTGGACAGACCTACTACGTACTGAGGAGCTTCCCATCCCCTACGGCAGTGGTATTCAAAGTTGGGGTCGAGGGGGAACTGCAGTGGGGTCGGCAAAATTAAATGTGTATACAGTTGAAGTCGGAAGTTTACATACACTTAGGTTGGAGTCAATAAAACTTGTTTTTCAACCACTCCAAAAATGTCTTGTTAACAAACTATAGTATTGGCAAGTCGGTTAGGTTTGTGCATAATTTTTCCAACAATTGTTTACAGACAGATTATTTCACTTATAATTCAATGTATCACAATTCCAGTGGGTGAGATGTTTACATACACTAAATTGACTGTGCCTTTAAACAGTTTGGAAAATTCCAGAAAATGATGTCATGGCTTTAGAAGCTTCTGATAGGCTAATTGACATAATTTGAGTCAATTGGAGGTGTACCTGTGGATGTATTTCAAGGCCTACCTTCAAACTCAGTGCCTCTTTGATTGACATCATGGGAAAATACCCCCAAAATTGTAGACCTCCACAAGTCTGGATCATCCTTGGGAGCAATTTTCAAACACCTGAAGGTACCACGTTCATCTGTACAAGCAGTAGTATGCAAGTATAAACACCATGGGACCACGCAGCCGTCATACCGCTCAGAAAGGAGACTCGTTCTGTCTCCTAGAGATGAAGGTACTTTGGTGCGAAAAGTGCAAATCAATACCAGAACAACAGCAAAGGACCTTGTGAAGAAGCTGGACAAAACAGGTACAAAAGTATCTATATCCACAGTAAAATTAGTCCTATATCGACATAACCTGAAAGGCCGCTCAGCAAGGAAGAAGCCACTGCTCCAAAACCGCCATAAAAAAGCCAGACTACGGTTTGCAACTGCACATGGTGACAAAGATCATACTTTTTGGAGAAATGTCCTCTGGTCTGATGAAACAAAAATGATGTGGATATATTGAAGCAACATCTCAAGACATCAGTCAGGAAGTTAAAGCTTGGTCGCAAATGGGTCTTCCAAATGAACAATGACCCCAAGCATACTTCCAAAGTTGTGGCAAAATGGCTTAAGGACAACAAAGTCGAGGTTTTGGAGTGGCCATCACAAAGCCCTGACCTCAATCCTATATAGAATTTGTGGGCAGAACTGAAAAAGCGTGTGGGAACTAGGAGGCCTACAAACCTGACTCAGTTATACCAGCTCTGTCAGGAGGAATGGGCCAAAATTCACCCAACTTATTGTGGGAAGCTTGTGGAATGCTGCACAAAATGTTTGACCTAAGTTAAACAATTTAAAGGCAATGCTACCAAATACAAATTGAGTGTATGTAAAGTTTAAATGTATTTTGCTAAGGTGTATGTTAACTTCAGACTTCAACTGTATAATGGTAGCTACTGTATTCGGTTGAACGTAAGATCAAGTTTTGAGTTTTTATTAGTTTATCCGTTTTTATTAGTCGTATGTATGAGATACACATGACTGCATAAAATAAATTATTCAAATACTTAGCTATATTCTATGCTCAAAACAATTGTGAAATTATATTATTTTATACTAATACAATTGCTCAGAGAAAGAGATTGAGTTTAACACGTTATACTTTTTTTCTCAAAGATGTAGTGGTCAAAATTATTGACACCCCTGCTTAATGCAAAGACACTTAAATCTGTTTTACAAAATGTCTATCAGCATGTTAAATGTGCAACCAGAGGGAAAACAACTCTATTCCACCTTTATTCCACACATAGACACACGTACAAAGCTCTCCCTCGCCCTCCATTTGGCAAATCTGACCATAAGTCTATCCTCCTGATTCCTGCTTACAAGCAAAAACTAAAGCAGGAAGCACCAGTGACTCAATAAAAAAAAGTGGTCAGATGAAGCAGATGCTAAGCTACAGGAGTGTTTTGCTAGCACAGACTTGAATATGTTCTGGGATTCTTACTATGGCATTGAGGAGTACACTACATCGGTCATTGGTTTCATCAATAAGTGCATCGATGACATCGTCCCCTCAACCAGAAGACATGGATTACAGGCAACATCTGCACTGAGCTAAAGGCTAGAGCTGCCACTTTCGTAGAAGCAGGACTCTAACCCAGAAGCTTATAAGAAATCCCGCTATGCCCGCCGACGAACCATCAAACAGGCAAAGTTTCAATACAGGACTAAGATCAACTCATACTACACCGGTTCCGACGTTCCTCGGATGTGGCAAGGCTAGCAAACCATTACAGACTACAAAGGGAAGCGATTAGGAATCAAGGTAAGACCCAGATACAGACACATCCAATTGACAATGGTTTAATATTCCAACAGGGGCAGGAAGTAGACAGGTCAAGGCAGGCAGGGGTCAGTAAACCAGAAGTGGGGCAACGATACCGGATAGCAGGCAGGGTCAGGGTCAGCAGAGGTCAATAATCCAGAGGTGGGGCAAAGGTACAGGTCGGCAGGCTCAGGGTTAGGGGCAGGCAGAGTGGTTAGGCAGGTCGGCTCAGAGTCAGGACAGGCAAGGGTCAAAACCAGGAGGGCGAGAAAAGAGAGACTGGGAAAAGCAGGAGCTGAGGAAAAAAAACGCTGGTTGACTTGACAAACAAGACGAACTGGCAACAGAAAAACAGAGAACACAGGTTTAAATACACAGGGGATAATGGGGAAGATGGGCCACAACTGGAGGGGGGTGGAGACAATCACAAGGACAGGTGAAACAGATCCGGGTGTGACAGGAAGCACAGCCAAAGGCTGCCCAGTGACACGAGCCTACCAGACAAGCTTAATTAACTAATTCTATGCTCGCTTCGAGGCAATTAACACTGAAACATGCATGAGAGCACCAGCTGTTCCGGACAACTGTGTGATCATGCTCTCCGCAGCCGATGTGGGTAAGACCTTTAAACAGGTTAACAATCACAAGGCCGCAGGGCCAGACGGATTACCAGGACGTGTACTGCGAGCATGTGCTGACCAACTGGCAAGTGCCAACTGAAATGTTCAACCTGTTTCTGTCCAAGTCTGTAATACCAGCATGTTTCAAGAAGACCACCATTGTCCCTGTGCCCAAGAACACTAAGGTAACCTGCCTAAATGACTACCCACCTGTAGCACTCATGAAGTGCTTTGAAAGGCTGGTCATGGCTCATATCAACACCATTATCCTAGAAACCCTAGACCCACTCCAATTTGCATATCGCCTTAAAAGATCTGCATGGCCATGCACAACTCCAACACCATCATTACATTTGCAGATGACACAACAGTGGTAGGCCTGATCACCGACAACGACGAGACAGCCTATAGGGAGGAGGTCAGAGACCTGGCCGTGTGGTGCCAGGACAACAACCTCTCCCTCAACGTGATCAAGACAAAGGAGATGATTGTGGATGACAGGAAAAGGAAGACCGAGCATGCCCCCATTCTCATCGACGGGGCTGTAGTGGAGCAGGTTGAGAGCTTCAAGTTCCTTGGTGTCCAACAATCTAAAATGGTCCAAACACACCAAGACAGTCGTGAAGAGGGCACAACAAAACCTATTCCCCCTCAGGAGACTGAAAAGATTTGGCATGGGTCCTCAGATCCTCAAAAGGTTCTACAGCTGCACCATCGAGAGCATCCTGACTGGTTGCATCACTGCCTGGTATGGCAACTGCTCAGCCTCCGACCCCAAGGCACTACAGAGGGTAGTGTGTACGGCCAAGTATATCACTGGGGGAAAGCTTCCTGCCATCCAGGACCTCTATTCCAGGTGGTGTCAGAGGAAGGCCCTAAAAATTGTCAAAGACTCCAGCCACCCTAGTCATAGACTGTTCTCTCTGCTGCCGCACGGCAAGCGGTACCGGAGCGCCAAGTCTAGGTCCAAGAGGCTTCTAAACAGCTTCTACCCCCAAGCCATAAGACTCCTGAACATCTAATCAAATGGCTACCCAGACTATTTGCATTGCCCCCTCACCCCTCTTTTACGCCTCTGCTACTCTCTGTTATTATCTCTGCATAGTCACTTTAATAACTCTACCTACATTTACACCCTACCTAAATTACCTCAACTAACCGGTGCCCTCGCACATTGACTCTGTACAGGAACCCCCTGTATATAGTCTCGCTATTGTTATTTTACTGCTGCTCTTTAACTACTTATTACTTTTATTTCTTATTCTTATTCGTATTTTTTAAACTGCATTGTTGGTTTAAAAAAGCTTTTCACTGTAAGGTCTACACCTGATGTATTTGGCGCATGTGACTAATCAAATTTGATTTGATTTGATACACCTTCTGACGAAATTCTTACGTGCAGGTTCCTTCTCGACAATGCAACAACAATAAGAAATAATCAAAGATAAGAATACGAATAGAAAGTAATTGATTCAGTAGAAAGAATAAACATTTTAGCATAAGTATAATACAGAAAGGCACAATTTAAATTGTGCAATATTTAGCAATCATAACAATAGGCTGGTAGCAGCAGTTGTGATGTGTGTGTGTAGCATGAATGTGTGTGTGTGTGTGTGTGTGTGTGTGTGTGCGTGCGTGCGTGCGCGCGTGCTAAGGTGCGCACGCACCTTAGCTAAGGTGCGTGCTAAGGTGCGCACGCACTGACCACCTCAGAGCAGGTGGTCAGTCCAGTTCACATGCTCAGCAGTCTGATGGCTTGTAGACTGAAACTGTCTCTGAGCCTATTGGTATCAGACCTCATGCTCCGATGCCGTCTGTCCGACGGTAAGGGAGTGAACAGCTCGTGGCTGGGGTGTGTGGGGTCCTTGATGATTCTGCAGGCCTTCCTCAGGCACCGTTTTGAGTAGTTGTCCTGAATGGGTCGGAGCACAGTCCCAGTGATGGACTGGGCCGTCTTCAATGATGTACTGGGCCTTGTGGTTGTGGACACAGCAATTCCCATACCAGGCCAAGATGCAAACGGTCAGGAAGCTCTCGATGGTGCAGCGGTTGTATTTGGAGAGTACCCGGGATGGCATGACAAATTACTTCAGCCGCCTTAGGAAGTAGAGACGCTGTTGCGCTCTCTTGACAAGAGTGGTGGTGTTGTTCGTCCATGACAAGTCCTTGGTGCCTATGCCCACCTATGCCCATTCTCAAATACTTCTCACAGATTCTCACATACCTTTTGCTCATATTTCTCTGTTTACCCTCAGGTTTACATTTTAAACAAAGAATGATTTCTGATCAGAGGTTAGTATTAGACATAATATTGAACCCTGAACAAGAATGCTGACTAAGACAAGGGGTCCTTGTTCTGAATTGACGTACAGTAAAGAAAATATAGGATGGGAGGAAGTCCAAACACTATCTGTCAATGTAATGAAGGCTGTCTACTTTCCAGACCACATTGTGGGAACAAATTTCAATCACCACTGATGCTTTAAATTACTACCTATGACAAGTACAACAATAGGCCTGAAAAGGCCCCTGGAAAGGGTGTGTAGTACCATATAACATATTATCAGATTGAACTCAAATTGATCATTCAATGCATACTACAATACACTTGCACTGTAAGAATATCAACTAGCTCTCACAGTCTCACTTCAGAATTAGACGTTCATCCATGTTTCTCAAATTTAAAAGTTGTTGCAAATGTCACATTTCTAAGGTTTTAAGGTAAATTTTAGGCATTAATTCCAGATTTTTAAGGTTAGAGTTAAGTTTAGGCATTAACTTTGAAATCTTAAAGTTAGGTATTAAAGGCAAGAGTTAAGTGATAGGCTTAAAACAAAAATAACTTTCTATTGCTGGATTCAAACTTGCAACATTTGGAATCAGAGGCAGATGCCTATGCCCATCAGCTATCACTGTCCACAATGCTCTAGCATACCAAAACATACCTGAAGGTAACTGCGCTCACTGTTTCCCCTAGTGGCCGGTTTCCACGTAATCTCCCTACGTCCTCAAACATGGATGGACATCGAATACTGACTTGTATCACGGGTGACCTGGTTGAAGAATAGTTAGAATGGTGTATCACTTTCACTTGATTGGCTTCTACTTGTAATTTATTAACAAGGGAATGTGTAGCTAGATCAAATGCCATTAAAATGATAACTGTGGATATTGACCAAAGAAATACTATACTAAAAGCGGTAGTTCCTCCAGTATTATTTGGATCAAATTCCTCTTACCTCGAGTTGTGTCTGTAGGCTAGTAGTGACAGCATCCACAATACTCACAGAGGGAGTTTCGGCCTGCTATGCAGCTTTGCTAACATCGGTACCATAGATTACATATATTTGGGGGGAAGATGCTAAGCATGCTTACTCCTGGCTGTGGCAAAAGTAAACAACGGATTATTGTGGATGCTGTCACTTCTGGCCTACAGACACAGCTCAAGGTAAGATTAATTAATCCCAAACATACATTTCTGATGAACTATCCCTTTAAACGTATTCATTTTATTGATAAGAAGATTCAAACAAATCTGACATCCTATTCAGTGTTTCTCAGCCTTTTTGTACCAGGAACCAGCATGGTCCTCCTTGAAGCACCCTGTACATTACAACTAACACTTTAGGCTACAATGAATAGGAAAGTGGACATTGCTCCAAAAAATCGGACTCCACCTACTGCATTCGCATACACGTGTACACATGCTATACTTGAATAAGCCATTAAGAGGACCACTTAGATTAAAGACGGAGCACTAAACATTCTATGCTTATTCTATGCTCTAACCCTACCCTTACTTTTAATCATTACACACAGTGCAATAATAGCAATGAAGTTAATCAAGCAGTGCATATCTTAATAAAATGTTCTGTACTGTAAACCATGTGTTACAGTAGATTACATACCCATTGGGGTAAGTGAGAGACACAAGCTAATAGATATGTGAGCCACCTCTTAGCATTGTGCAGTTTAATGTTGCCCAAGTCAAACAGGTCAGTTTACTTGTGAACAAGTTGTCATGACTGTCCTGTGAGGATCAGAATGGGTCAGATCAGACTGGCGGGGGTTGACAGTAACCAGGCCTCTCTCCCACATGGGGGGGAGGGGGGAGCTGCTGGCTGGTCCACAGTTCACACCCTGTTGTAAATTACAGAAGAAGGAGACTTTCTCTCCCCCTCCAGTATTTAACCCAAGGAACGTTCTTTGTTTCACAGAAGAACAATACTTCTAACATAAGAATGTGGGGAGCTATAGAAAACTAATTTCATATTGTTTTTCATTTTGTGATGTCATTAAAAACTGTATGGACGAAATAATGTTACTTGGAAAGTATATCCCCTTTATCTGTCAAGTTTCCATCCAATACGTCGTGCATATGATATGAAGAACGATGAAAGTATTTTTGGTTTGACCAGCTGATGGACCTGTCCATTCGGTTGGATAACCTGCTGGCTACCCACGGACGTCCAGAGCGGGCTCTGTCGGTTCCATCCCCCAGCACCACCGCTCCGGTACCCATTGAGCTGGGAGGTGCTGTGCGCAGGAAGACTGGAGGAGGTGCCGTCTCGTGCAACATCTGTGGCCGCAGAGGTCACACTGCCGGTCGGTGCCGGGTCGGTTCCTCTGGGGGTCGAGGCAGCAGGCAGGGTACTCTGGCATCATCCCAGGTGAGCCAGCACCATTCTCACCCAGAGCCCTCTATTGCACACTTGTTTGTGTATGTTACTTTTCCTGAGTTTTCCTCACATTCCCAGCATAAGGCGCTTGTCGATTCAGGCACGGCTGGGAATTTTATAGACAGATCGTTCGCCCTTAGTTTAGGGATTCCTATTGTTCCCGTTGATGTGCCCTTCCCCGTTCATGCCTTAGATAGTCGACCATTGGGGTCAGGGTTGAGCAGGGAGGCCACCGCTCCTCTGGGTATGGTAATGTAGGGGGGTCACAAGGAGAAGATCAGTCTCTTCCTCAATGACTCTCCTGCATTTCCCGTGGTGCTAGGTCTACCCTGGTTAGCTTGTCATGACCCCATTGTTTCTTGGCAACAGAGGGTTCTCACGGGGTGGTCGCGAGAGTGCTCGGGGAGGTGATTAGGGGTTTCCTTGGGTGCTACTACGGTCCAGACCAGGTCTCCACCGTGGGCATTCCCCCTGAATTTGCCGATTTGGCTCTTGCCTTCTCCAAGAAGAAGGCGACTCAATTACCACCCCATCGACGGGGTGATTGTGCGATAACTCTCCTGGTAGATGCCGCTCTTCCCAGGAGTCACGTGTATCCCCTGTCACAGGAGGAGACGGCTATGGAAACATATGTCTCCGAATCTCTGCGTCAGGGGTACATTTGGCCCTCCACTTCACCCTCCTCCTCGAGTTTCTTTTTTGTGAAGAAGAAGGAGGGAGGTCTGCGCCCGTGTATTGACTAACAAGGTCTAAACCAGATCACGGTGAGGTATAGTTACCCGCTACCGCTCATCGCCACAGCGATTGAGTCAATGCACAGGGCGTGCTTCTTCACAAAACTAGATCTCAGGAGCGCTTACAATCTGGTGCGTATCCGGGAGGGAGACGGGTGGAAGACGGTGTTCAGTACGACCTCAGGGAATTTTGAGTACCTTGTCATGCCGTACGGGTTGATGAATGCTCCATCAGTCTTCCAAGCCTTTGTTGATGAGATTATCAGGGACCTGCACGGGCAGGGTGTGGTGGTGTATATTTATGACATTCTGATATACTCCGCTACACGCGCCAAGCATGTGTCCCTGGTGCGCAAGGTGCTTGGTCAACTGTTGGAGCATGACCTGTACGTCAAGGCTGAGAAGTGCCTTTTCTTCCAGCAGTCTGTCTCCTTCCTAGGGTGTCACATTTCCACCTCTGGGGTGGAGATGGAGAGTAACCGCATTTCAGCCGTGCGTAATTGGCCGACTCCCACCACGGTAAAGGAGGTGCAGCGGTTTCTAGGGATTGCCAACTATTATCGGAGGTTTATCCAGGGTTTTGGTCAGGTAGCGGCTGCCATTACCTCACTGCTGAAGGGGGGACCGGTGCGTTTGCAGTGGTCATTTGAGGCGGACAGGGCTTTTGGTCACCTGAGGGCTCTGTTTACCTCGGCTCCCGTGCTGGCTCATCCGGATCCCTCTTTGGCGTTCATAGTGGAGGTGGACGCGTCTGAGGCTGGGATAGGAGCCGTGCTCTCACAGCGCTCGGGTACGCCACCGAAGCGAAACTATGACTTGGGGGACCGGGAGCTGTTGGCTTGAGGGGGCTAAACACCCTTTTCTCACCACTGCAATCTGGAGTACATCCGGGCAGCGAGGAGACTGATCCCTCGCCAGGCAAGGTGGGCCATGTTTATCACCTGTTTTGTTTTGGGAACCTACCCAGAGGGAAGCTACACCCCTTACCCGTTCCACAGCGGCCTTGGTCACACCTTTCGGTGTTCCCCCCACACAGGTAAACACCACGATCCTGGTCGTTGTGGATCGGTTCTCTAAGTCCTGCCGTCTCCTCCCGCTGCCCGGTCTCCCTACGGCCCTAAAGACTGCGGAGGCCATGTTTACTCACGTCTTCCGGCACTACGGGGTGCCTGAGGATATAGTGTCTGATCGAGGTCCCCAGTTTACTTCGAGGGTCTGGAAGGTGTTCATGGAACGTCTGGGGGTCTCGATCAGCCTGACCTCTGGGTTTCATCCCGAGAGTAATGGGCAGGTGGAGAGAGTGAACCAGGATGTGGGCAGGTTTCTGCGGTCTTATTGCCAGGATCGGCCGGGGGAGTGGGCGGCGTTCGTGCCCTGGGCCGAGATGGCTCAGAACTCGCTCCGCCACTCCTCTACTAACCTCTCCCCCTTCCAGTGTGTATTGGGGTACCAGCCGGTTCTGGCACTGTGGCATCAGAGTCAGACCGAGGCTCCTGCGGTGGACGACTGGTTCAGGCGTGCGGAGGAGACATGGGACGCCACCCATGTTCACCTCCAGCTGGCCGTGCTGTGCCAGAAAGCCAGGGCAGACCGTCACCCGCAGTGAGACCCTGGTGTTCACACCGGTGGACCGGGTCTGGCTCTCGACCCGAAACCTGCCCCTCCGCCGGCCCTGCCGGAAGCTGGGTCCGCGGTTTGGGGGCCATTTAAAGTCCTGAGGAGAGTGAACGAGGTTTGTTATAAGTTACAGCCTCCCCCTGATTACCGAATTAACCCCTCGTTCCATGTGTCTCTCCTCAGGCCGGTGGTGGTTGGCCCGCTCCAGGAGTCTGAGGTGCGGGAGGTCCCTTCGCCCCCTCTGGACATCGAGGGGGCCCCGGCTTATTCAGTCCGCTCCATACTGGGTTCGAGGCGTCGGAGGAGGGGCCTTCAGTACCTCGTGGAGTGGGAGGGGTACGGTCCGGAGGAGAGATGCTGGGTTCCGGTGGGGGACGTTTTGGACCTGTCTATGCTGCGGGAGATCCACCGTCTCAGTCCGGATCGCCCTGCGCCTCGCCCTCCGGGTCGGCCCCGAGGCCGGTGTCGGCGCGCTGCTGGAGCCGCGCGTCAAGGGGGGGTACTGTCACGACTGCCTCTCCTTGTTCGGGTGGTGTTCGGCGGTCGACGTCACCGGTCTTCTAGCCATCACCGATCCACTTTTCATTTTCCATTTGTTTTGTCTGTTTTCCACACCTCAATTACATGTTTTGTATATAACCCTCTGTTTCCCCCCTATGCCTTTGTGTGGGATTGTTTCTGTGTAGTGCTTGTGCACATTTGTATACTGGTGTGTTACGGGCTATTTTTGTGCCCATGTACTCCCGTGTTTGTTTTAACCGTTTTGGGGTTGTTAATTAAACGACTAAGTTTACCCAGTTTTGCTCTCCTGCGCCTGACTTATCTGCAAACCAGTTACGCATCCGCTACAGTCCTGGGGCTCTGTTCACAAACAGACCCCACAGAGCCCCAGGACAGCAACACAATTAGACCCAACCAAATCATGAGAAAACAAAGAGATAATTACTTGACACATTGGAAAGAATTCACAAAAAAAACAGAGCAAACTAGAATACTATTTGGCCCTAAACAGAGACTACACAGCGGCAGAATACCTGACCTCTGTGACTGACCCAAACTTAAGGAAAGCTTTGACTATGTACAGACACAGTTAGCATAGCCTTACTATTGAGAAAGGCCGCCGTGGGCAGACCTGGCTCTCAAGAAAGAGAGTGAGTGTGGCTGAAAGACATAGAGAGAGGCAAGTTGGGAGAGAAAGAGAGAGGTAAGAGTGGGAGAGAGAGAAAGGAAAACAAGAGAGGGAAAGAAAGAAAGAAAGAAAGAAAGAAAGAAAGAAAGAAAGAAAGAAAGAAAGAAAGAAAGAAAGAAAGAAAGAAAGAGGAGGATTAAAGGGCAAGAAATAGAGAGAAAAAAAGGAAAGAGATAGAGAGGGTAGAGAAAGAAACACTGGGCACAAGAGAGAGAGTCCATGCATCATGGCTGTTTCCTCACAGTGGACCTGATAGTGGCTGACACTGATACTGTGATCCTCTCTGAGGCTGTCAGCAGGCAGAGACAATCACAGTGGAGCCTGTCACTCTGTCTCGCTCCCTTGACCTCCCCACCAGCACTGTCACAGAGGGATAATTTGTTTGGGTAGACTTAGCCCCCCCCACACACACACACACACACACACACACACACACACACGGCAATAACCTAGTAGTCACACACACACAACCGCACACACAACCGCACACACACAAATGCACACATAAGATGTACGAACAAACTGAAGGTACACACAGTGCAGACACCATTACAAAAAAACGCCTGTCAAATATTGCAGTTTTATATGCAAATTCACATGTGGTGGTTAAATTGTGTTATTCTTTTCACATGTGAAAAGGTTGTGTAGCAATTATTTTTTCCACATATGGAATGGCAAATTATGTAATGCCATTCTGTAAAAAGGTAAGTATAATTATTCAAGTGTGTTAAAAATAATTATTTCTTATTTCTGAGCCAACCATTCTGAGTGCTACAGCTGCAGGTGCACGCTTCTCTTCTTCATATGTTGGTCAGTGACCATTGGAAGAAGCCCAGTGAAAAGAGCAGAGAAGCTAGCACTCTGTGTCTCCTTAATTATAATTTGTAGCTCAGTTGGTAGAGCATGATGCTTGTAATGCCAGGATAGTGGGTTAGATTCCCAGGACCACCCATACGTAAAATGTATGCACCCATGACTGTTAGTCGATTCGGATAAAAGTGCTAAATGGCATATATATTATATATATTATCATATTTAACATGTTAAAATTAGCGCTGTCTGAGTTAATCAGTTAGCTCAAGTGCACACATTTTGTTTCATCGCATTGTGTGAAAGCGGTCATAATACGTTTAAAACATCCAAAATACATAATCTATACATTTAAAACCAACAATGCGATGTCAAAATCAAGACGTCAATATACCTTGTAATGGTTTTTGTATAAAAATCTTAAATTACAGTTCAATTGGAACAAACGTATGAATTTGCGATTAATCATGATTATTCATAGCCAGTCCTGCGATAAACTCAATGAAATGTTTTAATCGTTTAACAGCCCGAGATGACATTGAAATACAGAAATTACAGGAGTTGGTCATGGTTGCTCATGGCAACGTGCTGAGGTAGCCCCACCTACAATTATTGAATGAGTTGCTTTATAAAAGGGCGTAAATTATTGCATCCTTGAGGCTCAATAAATGAAACCACTGTACAGTCTTGTTCCAATCCATTGGCTTTCAATTCATTCTTGTGAAATTATGATTGATTTGAGTTTGGGTTCATGGTGACAATACTCAAATCAACCTAATTTCCACAAAAATCCCCTGCTTCAAATCGTCACAGACAAACACCATCTTATCTTTTCTTCTGCTTGCTTTACCCTAAAGAATACAGATAAAACTCTTCACAACAACACTTACTTTTTGAGATTTCATAGAATTTAGAGTGCATGCCATCATTCCCTATCCCCAATGCCATTTCTCACCTCAAACCATTCCCGGCTTTGGTTAATAAATTCCATGAACGGAAAGGAAACAGTCGGCAGAAATGAGTGGACGTGGAGAGCCCCTCCACGGTGTTAATGAATATTGAAATGACAGCGGCAAGGACTATCCATTATGCTAATAGCCCCCTCTAGTCCAGAGCCTGCCACATCCATCCCCATTAAAACCTGTCCAAGATGAGCTTCATTAACAAGGCCTCCCCCTCCATAAAACCAAGAACAGGGTCCGTATGGCCTTATCACAGGCTCCTACTGTGCTCAATGGACGATCTGTGAGTCAATGGACAATCAACTTTTGTCCTGCTCCTCCCCCACCACAAATTGGTATTGCTTGTTATTAGTGGTTGGCATTGATGGGATGATTTAGTATGAGCAAAAGGATGAAAGTCAATGGCTGAGATGAGGGATTTATTGAGAAAAGGCTAAAAGAGTATAATCTTTATTTGATCAGATTAGATGTGAATTTATATTGTCAAAATTCAGATGAAGCAACATACTGTAGATTGTAGCAAAAGGTGTGGTATGTA
>QNTS01001210.1:521324-532045 GCA_003317085.1 Hucho hucho | reverse complement strand
TATTTTTTTAAAGCATTAAAAGAATATTGTCGTCTTGATTTTGTCCAAAGTAACATTTAGCAAAATCAGGTAAATTGAAGAACGCACACTTTCTTTAACCTCAAAGTCAATTTTGAGATCGCATTGTTGTTTTTAGCTGTATAGGGGATATTTTCAGCGTATTTTGAATGCTTTCAGACAATGCAAATAATCACAATATTTTTAAACTTGAGTTAACTGATTACCTCTATTAGCCCTAATTCAAAATCATCTCTTTGTAGAAAAGTGTCATTCCAAAAAGCAAACACATTCACATGCAGTGCCTTTTTACACATTTTGTTGTGTTACAGCCTGAATTTAAAATTGATTAAATTAAGACGTTGGGTCACTGGCCTACACACAATACCCCATAACGTCAAAGCGGAATTATGGTTTTCGGAATTTGTACAAATTAATTAGAAATTAAAAACTGAAATGTCTTTAGTCCATAAGTATTCAACCCCTTTGTTAAGGCAAGCCTAATTAAGTTCAGGAGCAAATATTTGCTTAACAAGTCACATAATAAGTTGCGTGTACTGCAATAGTAGTGTTTAACATGATTTTTGAATGACGACCTCATCTCTGTACCCCACACATACAATTGTCTGTAAGGTCTCTCAGTCGAGCAGTGAATTTCAAACAGAAATTCAACCACAAAAGACTAGGGATGTTTTCCAATGACTCGAAAAGAAGGCCACCTATTGGTAGACGGATAAAAATAAAAAAAGCAGACATTGAATATCCTTTTGAGCATGGTGAAGTTATTAATTAGACTTTGGATGGTGTATCAATACACAAAGTCACTACAAAGATACAGGCGTCCTTCCTAACTCAGTTCCCGGAGAGGAAGAAAACCACTCAGGGATTTCAACATGATGGTGACTTTAAAATCGTTACAGAGTTTAATAGCTGTGATAGGATAAAACGGAGGATGGATCAACAACATTGTAGTCACTCCATGATACTAACCTAATTGACAGAGTGAAAAGATGGAAGCCTGTACAAAATAAAGAATATTCCAAAACATGCATCCTGTTTGCAACAAGGCAGTAAAACAATACTGCAAACATTTTGCAAATCAATTAACTTTTTGTCCTGAATACTAAGTGTTATTTTTGGGGCAAATCCAATACAACACATCCAGTACCACTCTATATTTTCAAGCATTGTGGTGGCTGCATCATGTTATGGGTATGCTTGTAATCATTAAGGACTCCTTCAAGACTGTTGTAAAAGCATTCCAGGTGAAGCTAGTTGAGAGAATGCCAAAAGTGTTCAAAGCTGTCATCAAGGCAAATGGTGGCTACTTTGAAGAATCTAAGATATATTTTGATTTGTTCAACACTTTTTTGATTACTACATGATTCCATATGTGTTATATCATAGTTTTGATGTCTTCACTATTATTCTACAATGTAGAAAATAGTAAAAATAATGCATAACCCTGGAATGAGTAGGTGTGTCCAAACTTTTGACTGGTACTGAATATCCCCGTTTCGTTCCATTTGCTTCCGTTGTAGAAACGTTTTTCAACCGAGTCGGCAGAATGAATACACCCCTGATTAAACACAGTTCACTTTCATAGCAGCCACATACAAACAACATGATCCATTTGAACGTTGTATAATTCCTTCTCGCTTATTCGTGCTATCCTCCTCTTACCTTTTCCCTTTGCTTGTGGACGAAAAACACATCAGCTGTCTGTGACCAGGCGTAAAAACCTTTCCAAGCCAAACTTCTACACACAGCTTACACCGTTGTCACCGTGTTAGCTAACATCATAATCAACATAGCTACTAGAACTAACGAGTTAGTACAATCATGCAGTACAGTGTACAGTCAGCAAGCAGTTTAGCAGTTACACCGGTGGGCCCCAGAGGCAATAAATTAATAAAACCAAAAGCTAACCTTGAATTGGAAGAGTACGGGTGTTGGATATTAGCCATAGCCAGCTAGCTAACATTGCATCCCTCACTGTTTGAGCCGGGTGTTTGAATAGGCTAAACTAGCTAACTGCATTCTCTAGCTAGGTAAGTGAAAGTGAAAGTGGAAAAAAACAACGAAATATAGCTAGCTCTCTCTCTCTCTCTCACTTCTCTTTCATTTTTGAAGAAATTTATTTGTTCAAAACTGTTCAACTATTGTCTTTCTCTTTCTCAGTCAATGACTCAACACATTTTATGCACTGCAGTGCTAGCTAGCTGTAGCTTATGGTTCCAGTACTGGTTCTCTGATCATTTGATTGGGTGGACAACATGTCAGTTCATGCTGCAAGAGCTCTGATAGGTTGGAGGACGTCCTCCGGAAGTTGTCATAATTAATGTGTAAGTCTATGAAAGGGGGTGAGTACCACAAGCCTCCTAGGTTTTGTATTGAAGTCAATGTACCCAGAAGAAGACGGAAACTAGCTGTCCTCCGGCTACACCTACATAGTGTTGTTGAGGCTACTGTAGACCTTCATTGCAAAAGCGTGTTTTAATAAATTTTTTGGTGATGTGAACATATTTAGTGTAGATTTATCTAAAAAGGATAACTTCTTTAATGTTTCACTAGTTTAAAAAAATGAAATTCACTGAGGAGGATGGTCCTCCCCTTCTTCCTCTGAGGAGCCTCCACTGACTACTATTGATGTCCCCTTTTGTAAATTTGTACAGAGGAGTTGGTGCATAAGGGCAGCACAGAACTTAATTTATGGATGTTGTTTGTTCATCAGGTATGTCATGTGCTTTTGTTTGTTATGATATTTTGAAGATATGTTACAGTTAGTTAGCAAGTGCACATCATGTAGCCTACTAACTGTACGTAAAGCCTGGCTGTTATTTATGAAAGTTGGCTAGCCCCATAGGCTACACTGTACATTAGCTACATTTTAAACTGTATATTGCATTATATTGTATCATTGTCAAACGGGATTGTTATTCTCACCCTGTCTACTGTACCCATGTGGAAGAGAGGAGTTGGTGCATATGGGCAGCACAGCCCTTTATTTATGTATGTTATTTGTTTCTTTATCAGACCCTGATCCTTTGGTCATATGTAAGCCGACCAAAACAACACAGAGGCAATCTAAGCCGGTTACACTTGGAACCGTGTCCATTCTGATCTATAAGATCGTCTTTCGCATGATCGCCAGGTTGCTCCATCACCACCAGCCCCCTCCTCTCTCCGCTACTGGCAGTCTGCGCTCCACTGTGTGTGCAAGTCTATGCAGGAGAGGTACAGCGCATTTGACGCGAGACAGAGATTGGTCTTGTGTTTACTATCACATTTTTTTAAATGAAAGTTGTTGATCTACAGTGTCAGAGATATTTTATCACTGCAGATATTTGTTTTTCTCAAGTTTTCTAAACTATTTCAGTTTCATTTAATGTTTCTGCATGTGAATGTGCATACTGAGTATTTCATTTCTGATCTACAAACAGTATTGGGTATTTAGCTTTATTCCATTTAGTCTATAGATAGCCCAAACTTAAAAAAAAATATTTCCATATAAACAGGCATTGTTTCCACCATGTACTATTACAGTAACATGCTGACCACATCACTCACATCGCGTGCGCCAGCATTGCTTGACCCGCTGCAAGTCCCGCCTCTCCCATCTCCTCATTGGTTTTTAGGAGCATATACCCACATGGGTAATTGAAAGATGAACTGAGGTCCACTCTCCGCACTTGCTCGCCCGGTCTGGTCAGCATGTATCACTGCCAGTATCCACATCAAGTTCGCCCTGTCTTTCCAAACCTCTTAAGGATCGTACCCTTTTTTCAATTTTCGCCTAAAATGACATACCCAAACCTAACTGCCTGTATCGCAGGACCTGAAGCAAGGATATGCATATTATTGATACCATTTGAAAGGAAACACGTTGAAGTTTGTGTAAATGTGAAATTAATGTAGGAGAATATAACACATTAGATCTGGTAAAAGATGATCTTTGAAATGCAAGAGAAAGGCCATACTTTCAGATAGGAGTCTAGGTGTAATTTAGATCTTGACCACCAGATGGCAGTAGTGTGTGGGCAAAGTTTCTGACTGATCCAGTGAAGAATTACATTACTGGAGAATATTTTGTATCAACTCTGCCAGGAGTTTGCCCAAATGTGCCAAATTGGTCAATTGGTATATGTTCAAGTGCATAACTATAGAGAACATACAAAAATGCTATGGTAATAAAACATTTAAGTTTACACACTCCCAGGAATGTCATACATGATGGATCATTAGCTTATACACTAACTTTCACACATCTAGATGGCCGGGCGGGGTGGGTGTGGAGCCAGAGACAGCAGTGGGGTCAAACTGTAGACCCCAGTTCCTACATTTGAACATAAAAATCTATTTTATCAAACAATACTATGCCACATTTGTATCTCTGGGACCCTCAGGATGACAAATCAGAGCAAGATTACAAAATGTAATTACATTATTTACCTTCAGAGGTGAATGTATCAAATCAGTTGCCATGATAAAATATTTTTGTTGTTGTGCACTCTCCTCAAACAATAGCATGGTATTGTTTCACTGTAATAGCTACTGTTAATTGGACACTGCAGTTAGATTAACAAGAATTTAAGCTTTCTGCCCATATAAGACATGTCTATGTCCCAGAAAGTTGGCTGTTGTATACAACGTCATTCTAGTCACATTAGCACACGCTAGCAACAACCGTCCCGGTTTAGGGACACCCCTCCCATAGAGGTTAAGCCTGCTGAGGAGTGGACCGCATCAGAGGTCCAGGGACAGTTGGATGGCCATCAGAGGGATCTGAGCAGAGGCAAAGCTCAGGCTTAACATGCATTGCCACTGTCAGCATGCAGTCAGAGCCTAGAAGCAGTCAGCCAGCCCATTCTCCATCACAGTGAGCCACGTCAGCCCACTGAGGTATTTCGCCAGTCTCAGTGCTCTTTCAACACTCCAGCTCCACCACTGGCCCCTCCAACCAGTCTCACCACAGAGGAACCATGCCTTCGCCATGTGGTTGGCATGTTGGACAGAGTCCTCTAACTGTGATCCGCTTCTCTGTCACACCAAGCCCAGACTGAACAGTCACCATGCTCCCACCAAATCCAGTCAAGTCCATCTGTGGCACCACTGCGCACACAACTGTCGTGAAATGACTTATTTATTCAATCCACTATGTTTAATTGTTACCCAATTAAATTAATAATGTAACAATTAACTCATTAGGAATTTGGAGCACCACGGAAGAAGTTGTTTAACGAGTTACCATCTACCGAATTAAACTCTAGAAGATATAAACTATATATCGATAACTGTCACTTATTAATCATTACCTCATATCAGTCTCATTCTGATCGGTCGCAACCTTCATGGATCTGCAAGAACCCCAGCCTAGCTCATTATTCAGTACTAGACAAATTGATTTAATTATTTATTTACTAGCTAACTAAATAATAACACAGAATAACATATACACTTACATGAGACAAAGGTCCCTAGTGGACTGACAGGATATGATGGCTTATTACACAGAGATGGAAAAGGTTGTGAGGAAAATAGAGAGATAGAGAAAATTGACATTTACATTAATCATATACCTTACACACGAATCACCGCCAGTTCAGGATAAGAACTTCTTCACCTTGTGTCTCAGGTTGAGAGTTTCACAGTTTCCAACCATTTCAATGTGTGGGCAACGGTCTCACGTCTTTTGGTTTGTATATTAATTCTTAGCGAGTCCTTTTAAGCACTCTGGTCGGAAAGGGCGGTTCCATATCACTGATGCTCTTCTAACCTCATTCGGGGGCATGGCTACTTAATGTGCAAGGACATGAAAAAACATTATCTCATTAGAAAACCTAAATCACAATCCCATCTTAACAAAAATAGTTGCATCTTTAATCATATATTTTAGACAACATGTGGATGTAAACTTGACAGATAGATTGTGTACACTTTCCGAGTTACAGTATTTTCTTGATACGTTATAGTTTTGGAAGCAAAAGTCTTCTGTAGACAAAGGGACATTCCTTTACCAGATTCCCTTCCTGCCCAATTGATGACGGAGTGTTAAGGCGTCAAAACCGGTAAAGTGACCATCAAAAGATAAAGTGACCATCACAGGAGAGCCAGACCTGCAGTCCATCTATGGAAATAGCTATAGGCTACTGGGAGGCAACCAAAAAGCACTTTTTATCAGATCACAGAGACTAGAAGGGGCTAGTGAGTACTAGTTAGTGGCCAGTTGACGTTAAATGGAATGTTGGATTCAGGCTCTATGTCATGCACAATCAGTGAAGAGGGAGAGTCGGTTCTCAGCTAGCCTATATATGACCTGGAAATCGAAATGTACAAATCAAGGTTAATTGTGCTAATCCTGGTTGTCCCTGGCCAACGAGATGAGTTTGTCATCGGAACAAACGTGATCAAGTCTGTTCTTCAGAAGATGAAGTCTAACAAGAAGTATTGGGAAGCCATGTCTTCCAGTTACATTGACACTGAGTGTGAGCAGTTCCTCAAGCTCCTGAGCATTGTCTCAGGCAGGACAGGCCCCGAGTTGACAAGCCAGATTGGCATGGTAAGGCTTAGGCAAGTTGCTACTCTCTTTCCACAGCAGGAGTACTTCGTGCGGGGGAAGTTGCCAATTGATGCTCGTGCGTCACCTGGGAGCACTGTCATTCGTTGAGCCCACCTCCGTCCACTCAGCTCCAAAGAGCATTCTGGTAGGGAGATTCATAACACCCATGTGGGGAGATCGCTGGGTCCCAATAAAAGTCCTGAACGCATCACTGAACCCGGTCACACTGCGCTGCAACGCCAAGCTAGCGGATGTCTCTCCTTGCCTAACAGTGGGCAAGGAGAGACATCCACACACCCTCTCCACACACCCTCTCCATCGCTGCCCGTCACTCAAGTGCTGCAACATCAGTGTGACACCCCAAGTACTGCTACTTCTCCAAAAGAGTCGGCTGACCCCACACAGCTGCTAAAGGACTAGGGTTTGAGCGATGTGGATATCGAGGCATGTGAAGTATCTGCTGAGTGGAAAGCTAAGCTGACCGAGATCCTAGTGAAGTACCAAGATCCTCCTCTCCGACAACCGCCCCTTCAGGCTTCCCTACCGCCGCATCCCTCCTACACACTATCACAAGCTGAGCGAAATGGAGGTAAAACAACTCATCACCAAGTCAGTCAGTGAATACGCCTCGCCACTGGTCATGGTCTGGAAAAAGAACGGGGACCTGATGATCTGCACTGACTTCCACTGGCTCAACGCGAGGACCATCAAGGCCGCTCACCTGCTACCACATCAAGCTGACTCCCTGGCTGCCCTTGGTGGAAACGCCTATTTCAGTACCATTGACCTCACGTCAGGGTTCTACAAAGACCCTCTCCATGAGTCTGACCGAAAATACACAGCCTTTATGACACTCCTGGGCTTGTACGAGTACAATAGGCTTCCAAAAGGTCTGCAACAGTCTGGCGTCCTTCATGAGGATGATGCTCAGCATTTTTGGTGACCTCAACTTTTCCAGCCTTCTGTGCTACCTGGATGATCTGCTCATCTTTGCTCTTTCCAAGGAAGAGTCTTTGAGACACCTTGAAGTCGTGTTCAGTCGATTGAGAGCTAACAACCTGAAGCTATCACAGAAGAACTGTCACTTTTTGTGCAAGTCTGAGGTTTCTGGGCCATATTTTCAACAGCACTGGCATCTCTCTTGACTAAGAGAAGATCAAGGTAATCTCAGGCTTTACGAAGGAAGAACTGATGAAAACCGATGCCCACACACCATCACAGAAGAGAGTGAGATCCTTCCTAGGGATGGTCCTGTACTACCAGCACTTCATCCCCAGATGTTCTTCTATCGCAAAGCCCCTCTTCGCCGTGACTGCAGGACAGAAGCGAAATGGCAAACAGAAAGGCAAAGCTGCCGGAGGCCACAGGAGAGCAGGAACCTTCCGTGAGCTGACCCCTCAGGACTGGACGCCGAGCTGCGACACTGCGTTTGAGGAGATGAAGAAAGTGCTGATCGACTGTGTGGTGTTGGCCCATCCAGACTTCGACAAGCCATTCATCCAGTCCACCGATGCCTCCCTGGATGGCCTGGACATTGTTCTCTCCCAACTGCCAGATAGCAAAGAGAAGGCCAGACTGATTGTGTTCACAAGCAAGTCGCTCAGCCGCAGTCAAGATAACTACCCAGGCACACAGACTGGAGTTCCTGGCTCTCCATTGGTCTGTGTGTTTAGGAATTGGTTCAAAAGGTCACAAGTTTACAGTGTGGACTGATAACAACCCTCTCACATACATCATGACCAAGCCCAAGCTTGATGCATGTGAGCAGCGATGGGTCTCCAAGCGTGCACCATACTGCTTTAAGATCAAGCACGTTCCAGGGAAACTGAATGTTGTGGCCGATGCGCTGAGCAGGGACCCGTTCGTGAAGCCACTGAGTCATCAACTCTTGTCTGAGCCATATTTGGAGTTGCTTAGGAAAGTGTGTCATGTGGAAGATGGATGTGTGCTGGATGCATTCCTCCCTGATGTGGGAGCTGCAAGTCCTAATTAACTCCTCCCTGTGTGTGTATGCGGATGTGTCCTTGTCTAAGGATGATGTGTCAGCCTTACTCTCCTCTCATGAAGACTGGGAGTCTGCATCTCGTCAGAGAGCTGATTTATTAGTGGACCACATCAGCATGTTAGCCCCAGATGGCCAAGACACACTCCCCTCCTTGTCCAAAGAAGTCCCACCAACAACATGATACTGCCATCTCCAGAGTGATCCACTATGTTGAGAGGAAAACAAGACCAACCAAACGTGAGCGTCACAATGAGAACCAGCTCTCTCTGAACATTCTGAAGCGATGGGAAAGGTCACACTGCTGGATGATACTGTATCTTGTACAAAGTTTCCAAAGATCCACTTACCAAGAGCAATAGATTCCAGTACATCCTGCCTGAGAGTCTGATGAAGGAGGCCTTGTCTGGTGTTCACAACCAGGCTGGCCACCAGGGTCAGCCACACACCCTCTCCCTCACCCGTCAAAGGTTCTTCTGGCATGACATGGAGAAAGACATCCGCAACTATGTTAAGACCTGTCAAAGGTGTGTCCTCAGCAAGACCCTATAGCCCACAGCAAGAGCCCCACTGGAGAGCATCAAGAACACTGCCCCACTGGAACTTGTAAGCATTCTGGTCTGCTGAGATAATAAGAATAAGTCTGTGAATGTCCTAGTGATTACTGATCACTTCACCAAGCTGGCACATGCATTCCCCTGCCTGGACCAGACCGGCGAAAAAAGTGGCAAAGAAGGGACAACTTCAGTTTTCCTACCCGATTCCACTCAGAACTGAGAACAGAGAGCGAATTTCCAAAGTGAACTCATCGCCAAACTCCTGGAGTTGGCCGGTGTCGAGAAGCCTCTTACCTCCCCTACCATCCTATGCGGAACGGTGTCATGGAGAGGTTTGACAGGACACTAGGCAACATGCAGAGATCCTTGACCCAAAAGTCAAAGCAGCAGTGGCACCAGATGGTCCAGAACATGATCTTTATGTATAACTGTACTGCACATGAGACCACTGGCTTCGCACCCTTCTACTTGATGTTTGGTAGAGTACCCAGGCTGCCTGTTAACCTGATGTTCAAGAACATCTTCCAGGATGAGACTGTTTGTGAGTACAATGTCTATGTGAAGTCCCTGGTGAGCTACCTCCAGTCTGCCATGGATGCAGAGGAAAACGCAAGCTCACCGACAAGCAGTGGTGTAAAGTACTTAAATAAAAATACTTTTAAGTACTACTTAAGTAGTTTTTTGGGGTATCTGTACTTTCCTTTACTATTTATATTTAAAGAAAAGAATGTACTTTTTACTCCTTACATTTTCCCTGACACCCAAAAGTACTTGTTACTTGTTACATACGGCGGCAGGTAGCCTAGTGGCTAGAGCGTTGGACTTGTAACCAGAAGGATGGAGGTGCTGAGGATCGCACTACTTCCTGGGTCAAAGAACAGTCTTCGGCTGAAGACGCTGATGAAGACACTAGCAGGCTTAACCCAAGTAACCCAATTAACCCACAGATTAACATTCACTCATATGAGCTTCCTGTGGCTGGTGCTACTGGTGCTGGTGCCCCCCATCCCTGCCTCTCAATAGCACTGTACTGTACTTTTCTCTGTACATGTCGTCATTGGGCTAGCATGGCTATTCATCAAATCAAATTTTATTGGTCACATACACATATTTAGCAGATGTTATTGCGGGTGTAGCGAAATGCTTGTGTTCATAGCTCCAATAGTGCAGTAGTATCTAACAATTCACAACAATACACACAAATCTAAAAGTAAAAGAATGGAATTAAGAAATATATAAATACTAGATGTTGGAGTAACGTTGGAGTGGCATTTACAAAAATACAGTAGAATAGAATACAGCATATACATATGAGATGAGTAAATCAGTATGTAAACATTATGTAAACATTATTAAAGTGACTAGTGTTCCATTATTAAAGTGGCCAGTGATTCCAAGGCTATGTACAGTGGGGCAAAAAAGTATTTAGTCAGCCACCAATTGTGCAAGTTCTCCAACTTAAAAAGATGAGAGAGGCCTGTAATTTTCATCATAGGTACACTTCAACTATGACAGACGAAATGAGAAAAAGAAATCCAGAAAATCACATTGTAGGATTTTTAATTTATTTATTTGCAAATTATGGTGGAAAATAAGTATTTGGTCA
>QNTS01001210.1:450248-520950 GCA_003317085.1 Hucho hucho | reverse complement strand
TGACCAAATACTTATTTTCCACCATAATTTGCAAATAAATTCATTAAAAATCCTACAATGTGATTTTCTGGATTTTGTTTCCTCATTTTGTCTGTCATAGTTGAAGTGTACCTATGATGAAAATTACAGGCCTCTCTCATCTTTTTAAGTGAGAGAACTTGCACAATTGGTGGCTGACTAAATACTTTTTTGCCCCACTGTATAAGGGCAGCTGCCTCTAAGGTGCAGGGTTGCGTAACCGGGTGGAAGCTGGCTAGTGATGGCTATTTAACAGTCTGATGGCCTTGAGATAGAAGCTGTTTGTCAGTCTCTTGCTCCCAGCTTTGATGCACCTGTACTGACTTCGCCTTCTGTATGATAGCGGGGTGAACAGGCCGTGGCTCAGGTAGTTGTTGTCCTTTATGATCTTTTTGGCCTTCCTGTGACATCGGGTGCTGTAGGTGTCCTGGAGGGCAGGTAGTTTGCCCCCGGAGATGCGTTGGGCAGACCGCACCACCCTCTGGAGAGCCCTGCAGATGCGGGCAGTGCAGTTGCCGTACCAGGCGGTGATACAGTCTTACAGATGCGCAATTGAGAGCATCCTGTCAAAGTTTGTGAGGGTTTTAGGGGCCAACCCAAATTTCTTCAGCCTCCTGAGGTTGAAGAGGCGCTGCTGCGCCTTCTTCACCACACTGTCTGTGCGGGGGGACCATTTCAGATTGTCAGTGATGTGTATGCCGAGAAACTTGAAGCTTTCCACTTTCTTTCATGTCCCATTTTGTTAATTTGTGCAGAGGAGTTGGTGGATAAGAGCAGCACAGCACTTCATTTATGGATGTTGTTTGTTTCTTTATCAGGTATGTAATTTGTTTTTGTTTGTCATGATATTTTGACAATATTTTACTGTTAGTTTGCAAGTCCACATCATGTACTAACTGTACGTAATGCCTGGCTGTTATTTATGAAAGGCTGTACTGTACTATAGCTATGTTTTATACTGTACATTGCATTATATTGTATCGTTGTTAAACGAGATTGTTATTCTTACCATGTCTACTATACCCATGTGGAAGAGAGGAGTTGGTGCATAAGGGCATCACAGCCCTTCATTTATGTATGTTGTTTGTTTCTTTATCAGAAAATAACAGATCAACACCAACCCTGATCCTTTGGTCATATGTAAGCAGATCAAAACACAACGGAGAGGCAATCTTCACCGATCACACTTAGAACTGAATGTGCAGGGTTTCTTTTTTAGCGCATGCTGGGTTTGCGAGGTTTACTGTGATTGCATTTTGATCCTCTTTTTCAGTCACAGTCAACGATTGGTAATGACTCAGGTCTTTGTGTCTGTCCTTGTGTGGCTTTTGTCATTCAGATTTTCAGTGAAAATGAATAGGTTGTAGACTCATGCTGTTCTATTGAATCTGTAGTGACAGACCGTTTGTGTATGAAGCCATTGGTAAGGTAACCAGGTTTCAGATACTGTTTTGAATATTGAATCATATCGGTGACTGAGGTCTATGAATGCTTATATGAATACAGAAGACTTTTGTCACTTGTCCAAACTAAGAAATTTGCCCATCTGTTTCTTGATGAGAATCTTTTTTGTTTGATGTAATAGCGTAACCTGCAGTTATTACTGTATGAACTTTGTGACAAAACATCCTCCTTACATTATAATAAGAATTCCAAAAATGGCATACCAATACTCTCTGCGTACTTTCGAAAACTTTACTGTCTGTTATTGCTTCGATAATTCTGGCGGCCCTCTCATAGTTTTCACTCAAACCGCTACCAAAATAAACCCTAATAATCTCCCCAAAATGTTATTGGGGATTTCAGATGCCATTTCCTCTCACAGCAGGAGGTAAGCTTCTTAGGAGTTGAATATATCAGTTCTACTTCCTGTGTATCTTTCAGTCTGGGCTGAGGACACAATGAAGTGTGTTATAAAGATAGCCCTGTCCTAGTTCCAACATTTTGTGGCAGGCAAAACCACACCGATGCCATTCAAATGTCAACAACGATATACTGTAATGTAACATTTTAGTGTTAGATGGAGCCATTCTTTGCCATGAAAAATAACAATGCGACAAGGTGCCAAATTCAATCCAAGGAAGTGCTGGGGCCAGTGTGTATCTATTGAAAAGGCAATATTAAAAGCATACCAACTCTGTCCTATTGCTTCTGCAGGGAGGCAGACGTTCTACTCAGTTTTTTCCCAACAAGCCTCTGGGGGGTAAAGTGTGACAAATTCCCACAAAAATAGAGGGCCGGTGGCTATTATGCAGATAGAGAATGGGCTGTTTATATGCTCATTCAGTCTCTCTTAACAATTTAGCCAGTAGGTTCCTTAAAAAAATGATACAGGGGTCTTCTGGGGCCCATTCTTTCACAGTGGACCACACTGCCTTCTGGTCAGAAGTAGTGCACTATGTAGGGAGTAGGGTGCCATTTGGTACGTAACCAGAGAACTGTGGTGAGTGATTCACTATCTCTCAGTGGTAGAAGGGTTGCTACAAATGGTACAAACCCAATTTGTCGCTTTCTACATTTCTAACCCGTGATGTAGTCAAAGGACTCCACGTAGCTATCGTCAAAGCTATTGCATTTCTAATCACTCTGAAAACAGGTGTAATTTGCCCAATGTTCTCCATTGCATTACAAATTTGTATCCATTTAGAAATGTGGAGATTGATGTCGGTCACACTTTATTTGGATAGTCTGGATTTTCAGAATGGCATACTATCAGCAAACAATCTGTTGATAAGCAACTGCTTGCTAAATTAAGGTTAGGGCTAGGTTAAGAATAAGGGTTAAGATTAAGGGTAGAGCTAGGGTTAGGGTTAGGAGATAGTTAGTTTAAATGTCACTAGTAGTCTGTAAATAGTCTGTATAGCATCTACAGATGGACTACTCAAATACAGTCAGAAGTTTACATACACCTTAGCCAAATACATTTACACTCAGTTTTTCACAATTCCTGACATTTAATCCTAGTAAAAATTCCCTGTCTTAGGTCAGTTAGGATCACCACTTTATTTTAAGAATGTGAAATGTCAGAATAATAGTAGAGAGAATGATTCATTTCAGCGTTTACTCTTTCATTACATTCCCAGTATGTCAGAAGTTTACATACACTCAATTTGTATTTGGTAGCATTGCCTTTAAATTGTTTAATTTGGGTCAAACGTTTCAGGTAGCCTCCACAAGCTTCCCACAATAAGTTGGGTGAATTTTGGCCCATTCCTCCTGACAGAGCTGGTGTACCTGAGACAGGTTTGTAGGCCTCCTTGCTCGCACATGCTTTTTCAGTTCTGCCCACAAATTTTCTATAGGATTGAGGTCAGGACTTTGTGATGGCCACTCCAATACCTTGACTTTGTTGTCCTTACGCCATTTTGCCACAACTTTGGAAGTATGCTTGGGGTCATTGTCCATTTGGAAGACCCATTTGCGACTAAGCTTTAACTTCCTGATTGACATTTTGAGATATATCAATATATCCACATAATTTTCCTCCCTCATGATGCCATCTATTTTGTGAAGTGCACCAGTCCCTCCTGCAGCAAAGCACCCCCACAACATGATGCTGCCACCACTGTGCTTCACGGGTGGGATGGTGTTCTTTGGCTTGCAAGCGACCTACTTTTCCTCCAAACATAACAAAGGTCATTATGGCCTCAAAGTTCTATTTTTGTTTCATCAGACCAGAGGACATTTATCCAAAAAGTACAATCTTTGTGCAGTTGCAAACCATAGTCTGGCTTTTTTATGTCGGTTTTGGAGCAGTGGCTTCTTCCTAGCTGAGCGGCCTTTCAGGTTATGTCGATATAGGACTCGTTTTACTGTGGATATAGATACTTTGTACCTGTTTCCTCCAGCATCTTCACAAGGTCCTTTGCTGTTGTTCTGGGATTGATTTGCACTTTTCGCACCAAAATACGTTCATCTCTAGAAGACAAAACGCATCTGCTTCCTGAGCGGTATAACGGCTACGTGGTACCATGGTGTTTATACTTCTGTACTATTGTTTGTACAGATGAACATGGTACCTTCAGGCATTTGGAAATTGCTCCCAAGGATGAACCAGACTTGTGGAGGTCTACACATTTTTTTCTGAGGTCTTGGCTGATTTCCTTTGATTTTCCCATGATGTCAAACAAAGAGGCACTGAGTTTGAAGGTAGACCTTGAAATACAGCCCCAGGTACACCTCCAATGGACTCAAATTATGTCAATTAGTCTATCAGAAGCTGGAATTGTGATACAGTGAATTATAAGTGAAATAATCTGTCTGTAAACAATTGTTGGAAAAATTACTTGTGTCATGCACAAAGTAGATGTCCTAAACGACTTGCTAAAACTATAGTTTGTTTACAAGAAATTTGTGGAGTGGCTGAAAACTGAGTTTTAATGACTCCAACCCAAGCGTATGTAAACTTCCGACTTCAACTGTAGATGTCTCCTTACCTCATTGTCCGGTGTTTACACTTAATAGCAGGATTCTATCAGTTATTTCTATTTATTTTGATGTGTTTGTTTTTCAATTCAGAGGACCCAGTTTATGACCCAACTCAAGAACTGAACCCTGATAAACCAAACCTTAAAATATAGTTGTGTCGTGACGTGACTAAACATTAATCTGACGACTATGATGTATCGAATCAACTAACTAGGTTTAATTGTTACTCGATTAAATTAATAATGTAACAATTAACTCATTAGGATTTGGGGCACCACGGAATAAGTTGTTTAATGAGTTACCATCTCCCGAATTAAACTCTAAATGATATATAAGTTATATATCGATAAGTCATTTATTAATCATTACCTCTTATCAGTCTCATAATTCTGAACGTCGCATACTCCTTGCATCTGCACAAACCCCAGCTTTACTGATCATTCCGTACCACACAAATTGATCTAATTATTTATTTACTAACTAAATGATAACACAAGATACACACACAGTAACGGTTATTGATTAGAAACTTAATAAAATGGAAACAGGTCCCTAGCGGACTAACGACAACATGACTGCTTGTTTATCAAAAGAGGGAGGAGTAGAGAGGAACAAAGGGAGAAAGGAAGAGAGACAAACTTATACACTTGGAACTACGCTCACAGTAATCATAATACTTTGCCTGGAACCGCCGCCTGTTTGGGGTAAGAAATAATGAATGCATTTACGTGTTTAGATGTCTTCCTTCGTCATTTATTTCTGTTGCACCCAGGCCTTCGTGGAAAGGGTTCCGTTGGCCTTCTCCCGAGCTCTTAAGTGTAAGGCTCTGATTGTCCACAAGAGGTCACAATGTCCTTCTTCTTAGTTGTCTGTGGCTTCAAGGCCTTGGCCTGTAGTCTGAAGCAGACTAACAGGGTGGTGTTTACTTTCACTCCCCGGAAGAGGGGTCCTCTGAAGACAGCTAATCAGCCGTGTCGATGATCCCCAGTGGGGTGATGAGAGCAGTGTAGTAGACGATGATTTGAAGAGAGTAACAGGATGGTCCTATTTAAATTCACTTTCTTAGATACAGTACTCAGCTGTAACATTGCTTGTTAGAGAGGCTACTTTGTCGTCTTCACCTCATGTTGATTTTCAGGGTCGTAACCAATGGAGACCTAAGCAGCAGCTTGGGTCCTTCTGGTCTGATATGTTAGTTCTCAACTCATCCTTTATACACTCTGGTAAAAAGGGGGTGTTTCAGTCATGCTGACGCGCTCTCTGAGCTCCCTCGGGCGTGGCTACATACTGGGGCAAAGTATCATCAAAATTATGATCTCGTTAGTAAACTAAAATCTTAACAAAAATATTTCCTACACAACGTAAAGGATGAAAACCTGACATGTACAGTGTGTATACTCTTCAAGTTACAATATTTTCGTTATAACATTTTATACCATTTTTAATGACATCACAAAATAGACATGAGTTTTCATAGACCATCTCTCATCATTCCCCACATTCGGATGTTAGGAACATTGTTCCAGTGTTCACTTTTGGACGTTAGAGTTTTTGGGCGGCAAAAAGTCTCTGTTAACAAAGGACATTCCAATCACCAATACTTAAAGCTAAAAAGGGTCCTCTGCTGCATACAATTTACGACCGGGCGTGAGGTGTCACAAAACCCCCACATCAATCCCTCCTCCCCTCTGCGGGTGAGAGGGATCTGGTAGAAGTTGATCGATTGTATCCTGATATTTGGATCCTCACAAGAGAGTCATGACAGTTGTGAGCAGCAATGAACAGGGTTCACAGCATGACAGAAAGGAAACAAGATCAGTCGGATAACAAAGAAAGCACTCTATTATGTAGAAACTATCTTCCTTTATGCGCTATCAGTGAAAGCATTACCACGTTGATTTAAATCTCAGCTGGTACACTCCACATTAACATTCTAAAATATTTAAATACACTCTTACAGCTGTAATATGCTGACTGTGCAAGCGGCAGGACTTACGGTTTCTAATTTTACAGAATAAAATATCCACTTTCACTACGTTTAGACCATGTAATAGGGCCACAATATGTGATTATACAGATATACTAATCACGATATTTCATATTGTTTGTCTGCATTTATTTGCATGAGACAAAGTCCATTAGATCAATAGTTATTGCTCTTGTATCATATAGTGCCACTGGTGCTAATGACATCTATAGTGCCACCAACTGGTCTGGTGCACCCATCTAAAGTTGCAGTGACTATATATTTACACAGCTTCTAAGGACATATACATAATATTTACATACCAAATGTCATTGCCCAAAGTCCATTGGTTCAGTTAGCCTAGTGGTTAGAGCGTTGGACTTGTAACTGGAGGGTTGCAAGTTTGAATCCCCGAGCTGACAAGGTAAAAATCTGTTGTTCTGCCCCTGAACAAGGCAGTTAACCCACTGTTCCCCGGGTGCCCGAAGACGTGGATGTCGATTAAGGCAGCCCCCCGCACCTCTCTGATTCAGAGGGGTTGGGTTAAATGCGGAAGACACATTTCAGTTGAAAGCATTCGGTTGTACAACTGACTAATAATGGTGACTTTGACTTTTGACAGTTCTGGTAGCCAGTTGTTGTTGCCCGTGGTGGAATCATCTAACCCGCAGGCTTCCGAGTCTAGAAGCAGCCTAGCTAACACTAGGGCCGTTACAGTGACCTTATTACCGCTACACCGGTGGTCACGAGTCATGACCGCAGTCAAATTCCACGTGACCGTTTAGTCACGGTAAGTCACTAAAGGCCTGGTACTCAGTGCTCCATTGTCCCTGTAATCACTCTGACATCAATACAAATGCAATCCAAAATCAAATCAAACACTTCATGAGAGCCCATGAACTCATGTTGCGCTACATTTCTATAGGCTATGAAATTGTGTGAGAAAACAGAGTTTTAATGGCCTCTATTAAAAACTGGAGGATCCAATCAGCTTTCTATAGGCTAGGCCTACTATATGTATACCTCAACTTTCCTAATATCAAGCACATTACTTCGTTACAACTGTTACCTGGCTGACATGAAAATGAACGACGGGAAAAGTGTCATCCATTCGCTATTTAAGTGCATACATGACACGTATTTTTCCTGTGCCCCTGTTCCTGAATTCTAAATATATTATTCAGTGCATGTAAAGACCAGATTTTAAATCATATTCACACACATCATGTAGCTTAGCCCATAGCCCATAGTTTCTATCAAAACTAAAGTGGCCAAATAACTCCAAATGTAGCCTATAAGTCTAGGACTGCTGAAACATGGTTGAAAAGCACATAGCCTACAGAGCCTAGTGAAAACATGTTCTTATAAGCCCAGTCATTGCGGAATTGTGTGTGAAAGAGTTTTTACAGGCCATAATTTAAAAAGAGGATCCCAGCTTTCTCAAGCTGTTAATATTTATTTCACAATTCTAAAAATTAAAATTAAGTACATCAAAGGGAAGCACAGCCGCGAGCTGCCCAGTGACACAAGCCTACCAGAGCAGCTAAATTACTTATATGCTCGCTTCGAGGCAAGTAACACTGAAACATGCATGAGAGCATCAGCTGTTCCGGACGACTGTGTGATCACGCTCTCCATAGCCGATGTGAGTAAGACCTTCAAACAGGTCAACATTCACAACGCTGCAGGGCCAGATGGATTACCAGGACGTGTACTCCGAGCATGCACTGACCAACTGGCAAGTGCCTTCACTGACATTTTCAACATGTCCCTGTCTGAGTCTGTAATACCAACATGTTTCAAGCAGACCACCATAGTCCCTGTGCCCAAGAACACTAAGGAAACCTGCCTAAATGACTACCGACCTGTAGCACTCACATCTGAAGCCATGAAGTGCTTTGAAAGGCTGGCTCACAACAACACCATTATCCCAGAAACCCTATACCCACTCCAATTTGCATACCGCCCCAACAGATCCACAGAGGATGCAATCTCTATTGCACTCAACACTGCCCTTTCACACCTGGACAAAAGGAATTTGATTTGAAAACCTATGTGAGAATGTTATTCATTGACTACAGCTCAGCGTTCAACACCATAGTGCCCTCAAAGCTCATCACTAATCTAAGGACCCTGGGAATAAACACCTCCCTCTGCAACTGGATCCTGGACATCCTGACGGGCTACCCACAGGTGGTAAGGGTAGGTAACAACACATCCGCCACGCTGATCCTCAACAATGGGGCCCCTCAGGGGTGCGTGCTCAGTCCAGTGCTCAGTCCCCTCCTGTACTCCCTGTACTCCCTGTACTGCCTGTTGGATTCCCTGGCACAACTCCAACACAATCATTAAGTTTGCTGATGACACAACAGTGGTAGGCCTGATCACAGACAATGACAAGACAGCCTATAGGGAAGAGGTCAGAGACCTGGCCGTGTTCTGCCAGGACAACAACCTCTCCCTCAACGTGATCAAGACAAAGGAGATGATTGTAGACTACAGGAAAAGGAGGACCGAGCACGCCCCCATTCTTATCGACGGGGCTGTAGTGGAGCAAGTTGAGAGCTTCAAGTTCCTTGGTGTCCACATCACCAACAAACTAACATGGTTCAAGCACACCAAGACAGTCGTGAAGAGGGCACGACAAAACCTATTCCCCTTCAGGAGACTGAAAATATTTGGCATGGGTCCTCAGATCCTCAAAAGGTTCTACAGCTGCACCATCGAGAGCATCCTGACTGGTTGCATCACTGCCAGGTATGAAAACTGCTCGGCTTCCGACCTCAAGGCACTACAGAGGGTAGTGCGTACGGCCCATTGCATCACTGGGGCCAAGCTTCCTGCCATCCAGGACCTCTACACCAGATGTTGTCAGAGAAAGTCCCTAAAAATTGTCAAAGACCCCACTCACCCCAGTCATAGACTGTTCTCTATACTACCGCATGGCAAGCGGTACCGCAGTGCCAAGTCTTGGACAAAAAGCCTTCTCAACAGTTTTTACCCCCAACCATAAGACTCCTGAACAGGTAATCAAATGGCTTCCCGGACTATTTGCATTGTGTGCCCCCCCCCCAACCCATCTTTTATGCTGCTGCTACTCTCTGTTTATCATATATGCATAGTCACGTTAACTATACATTCATGTACATACTACCTCAATTAGCCCGACCAACCAGTGCCCCCGCACATTGGCTAACCGGGCTATCTGCATTGTGTCCCGCCACCCACCACCCGCCAACCCCTCTTTTACGCTCTTACGCTACTCTCTGTTTATCATATATGCATAGTCACTTTACCATTTCTACATGTACATACTACCTCAATCAGCCCGACTAACCGGTGCCTGTATATAGCCTCGCTACTGTTATTTTTCACTGTCTTTTAACTGTTGTTTTTATTTCCTTACAGTGAGGGAAAAAAGTATTTAATCCCCTGCTGATTTTGTACATTTGCCCACTGACAAAGAAATGATCAGTCTATACATTTAATGGTAGGTTTATTTGAACAGTGAGAGACAGAATAACAACAAAAAAATCCAGAAAAACACATGTGAAAAATGTTATAAATTGATTTGCATTTTAATGAGGAAAATAAGTATTTGACCCCTCTGCAAAACATGACTTAGTACTTGGTGGCAAAACCCTTGTTGGCAATCACAGAGGTCAGATGTTTCTGGTAGTTGGCCACCAGGTTTGCACACATCTCAGGAGGGATTTTGTCCCACTCCTCTTTGCAGATCTTCTCCAAGTCATTAAGGTTTCGAGGCTGACGTTTGGCAACTCTAACCTTCAGCTCCCTCCACAGATTTTCTATGGGATTAAGGTCTGGAGACTGGCTATGCCACTCCAGGACCTTAATGTGCTTCTTCTTGAGCCACTCCTTTGTTGCCTGGCCGTGTGTTTTGGGTCATTGTCATGCTGGAATACCCATCCACGACCCATTTTCAATGCCCTGGCTGAGGGAAGGAGGTTCTCACCCAAGATTTGACGGTACATGGCCCCGTCCATTGTCCCTTTGATGCGGTGAAGTTGTCCTGTCCCCTTAGCAGAAAAACACCCCAAAGCATAATGTTTCCACCTCCATGTTTGACGGTGGACATGGTGTTCTTGGGGTCATAGGCAACATTCTTCCTCCTCCAAACACGGCGAGTTGAGTTGATGCCAATGTCCACAGTGCAAGGTGTTCAACATTGGACGGACAAAGAGACGCCTTCAAGACTGCTTAGCGGAACACAAGTACGCCATACAGGTAGGCAATGGAGACTACCGTATGGCAAGGCACTACAAGTCCTTACACCATGGCAACCTTGCCTCCTTACAAGCTATGGGTATTGATCATGTTCCGGCCTCAATTAGAAAAGCGGACTGTCTTAAACAGTTAGACCAAAGGGAAAGTTTTGGGATTTACAAACTACAGGCCACTAAGTACCCTGGTTTAAATGAAGATATGGATTTCTCACCTTTTCTGTTGTGATAGGTCCATTTGCTGTCATCTAGTGGATATTTTGCTCTATTGCCCACCGCTATGTTTAGACTGTTGTTGATGTTTGCTGTGTTCTAGTGTACTTTGGAATTGATTGCTTTCCTTTTCTTGGCACTTTGCCCAGTCATATTTAAGGTTAGAACTACCTTTCTAGGCGTTCTGATGGTTCTAGCTTGGAGTAAAAAAATGTGATAACATATCTACAGTATTGCTTACTACGTGTTGTCCAATCAATTTTGTAAGCACTCCCTCTTCTAATTAGGGCTGATTGGAAAAAGCTGTTCAAAAGAGGACATTGTATTATTATTTCTTTGTACTCCCTGACGAAGGCCATGCAGCCGAAACGCGTCGGTTTTTAAAAAACTTTGTTTCTATTGAACATGCCATACAAATTAATTATATGAAGAGTGCCTTGGTCCTCCTTTCTTTTTGATTGTAATATGAGTGTTGGGTGAGATGAACATTAAAAGAACTCAACTAGCTGTAGCCTACTATTGACAACACATTTCCCCCATGCCAGTATCTGCCTGAGTTAGCATCCATATTCATTGTACGACGGTAATTGAAAAGTAGAGCAGAACTACAGAATCAAAAGATAAGCAAAACCATTACAGTATGCGGCTGAAACAAGAAGGAGTGCATTTACTCCACGGACAATAGCGGTAAAGACAAGAGAATAATACCAGCCATGTAATTTACATCAAGCCATTTTTGTCACTGCTTATCTGCACAGTCTAATTGTTTTTGAACTGTCCCATACTCCAAGTTGAAGAGCCTAATTTCCATTTATATTGCTACTTATCGTGACCGCCCAGGGCGAGGTCAACCCTAAACCCACCCTTATACCACATGCAGGACTTCTTCAGCATTGAGTGAGCACAGTCACTCTCCACATTGGGCATGCAAGGCTTGTCACCTTAATTAATGAGTCCTCACGGGTCAAAAGACTCTACCTGTGAGGTAGTGGACAGGTCAACATGACAAACTATTAAACTCTGTGCTCATATTCAGTTTTCACTGCAACTATTTTTTCCATATTAGATCATAACTATAGAAACTATGCTTCAAGGTTATAGGCCCGCTACAGTTAAAAACATGTTTTCCTTTTTTTAAATTATATTTCCACACTATGAATTAGAACTAACAATTTTTGTGTAAGAGCTGTTTGAAAAAAACTCCTAGGATTTCAGCCTGTTCAGGTGGGTTGATGTTTTTTGCCTGCCGCATAACGTCACCCGGAGGTTGGATTGTAAATAGACCAATGACAGTTCATCTTTGATTTGAATATCTCCTCCTACTGCTGCCATCCCGCCCAGTGAAATGGGTACACGTGTGAATATGCACAGCAGAGGAATCTAGTTATGAACTTCCAAAAGCAAGAGTAGCTAGCTGCAAGGCAGCAATTGTTTGTTTGCACATTCTTCCATCCTAACAATCACTTTGTCTGATTTGGCATATGTAAGCTACACTTACAATAGCCAGTGGACTTGCAGCTTTCATCCTCCATCAAGGTTCTGTCCCATACATCTTGCATCTGGCAGCGGCAGTTGGCAGCTAGCAGCAACCTTTCAAGAAGTGTCTAAATAGTTATTCTTCTAGGTAGCTATTATTATTAAAAGTAAAGGACATGATATTGTGGTGATGCTGCTAGCTAGCTAGCTATCTACTGACATATTTACATAGCTAGGTACCTGTAGCTTGCTACATACAAAGTAAGGTCAGAGTCGCAAATGGGAAACGCTGCCCTAGGACCCAGCCAGACGTTGCCTACCACAATCTAAATAATGTTCCACATAGCCAGCTACAATTTTCCCCTATGTCTGGGAATCAGCTAGCTAACATTAGCTAGTAGGACGCTAGCTAGCTAGGTAGCTTACCAACTTGGTAACACTTTATTTGGATAGTCCATCGGTAGAAGCTCTAGACTATCAGTAACATTTCAACTAACTAGTTACTAACCCTAATCCTAACCCTAAACTTAACCCTTACCCTAACTTTAACCCTTATTCTAAACCTAACCATAACCTTAGGAATTGTCAATGGGTAGAGACTATGGGTCTATCTGTGTATGACTATTTGAAAACATATTTGTATTGTGTGTAGGGGCAGTGGTCACCAACCATGCTCCTGGAGATCTATTCTCCGGTAGATTTTCACCATCACATATCACAACAGATTCTGACAAACAAGTTCTTGTTGAGAAGCTAAGTGTAGATGTGCGTGTGCAATAAGTGTGCAATACAAACTCTTCCACCTTTCCTGTCACAGGATGAGATTATAGTTGTGTATAGTGATGTCAGTGTTCAAGAAATCTTGTGATGACAATGTAAATAAAAACACGACGTTTTTGTACTTTAAACCATCGATGACTACTCTGCTGCTGCTCTATACCTGCTATCTTATTTTGTTTAGCTCTTACTTTCACCATGATTTGTTTTCCTCTCACAGGAACACCTTCCAGAGCTTGAGCACATGTAAAACAATACCTTAAAAAGATAATTGTATGCCAGACTTTCATTATAACCCTGTTTACGAACTGTTTATTATGTAATAACTGACAAGATAATTTATGAAAAATGACAACCTTTCATTGCAGTCTGTTTCTTTTTTACTTTCAACAGCAGAAAACATTTCACAATGTGTAATTCAAGTGTTTACTCCTTAGAAAAATTTAAATAAGTTATAATCTCCAGTATCATCACAAAGTCTATTTTGTGACCTGATTGGTCCTGCTTTAAATGAAGTGCCGCTTATAAAGGCTTCATAAAGCCTTCATAAACACTACATAAATGTGTTACAATTCATCTATAACCGTATGTCATGCTTTATGAATGGTTCTTAAATGTGGCATAACTGTGTGACATAACCACCAATGTCAAATGTGACATAACCCCACTGTCAAATATGACTAACTTGTGCTTTATAAAGGGTGGCATAAGCACTGCTTAATAAAGGCCTTTTAAATCATATGAAATTGAGTCTTCAAAAAGCATTTATAACCCTGTCATGCATCTTGGTAGAGCATTGCAACGCCAGGATATTGGGTTTCGATTCCTGGGATCACCCATATGTAAAAAAGGATTCATGCATGACTGTAAGTCGCTTTGAATAAAAGCGTCTGCAAAATTGTATATATTATACTATATTTCACTAAAACATTTCTAGGATGGCCCAACCTTTGTCCCTCTTGGGTGCATAGTCGATATTGGACCTGACCTCAATTTCCCCCAAAATGCTGTGCTGCAGGATGACACACACTCTAAAGTGCAGTCACGCACATAAAAAAACTGTTTTTCCAGGTTTCTGTTTTACACCCCAGTTTTTCGACACCTTTTTAATAGAAAAACAACAACATTGGATTTTCTGTATTCACAACAGTGCTTAAACCACATCAGGGGATGATTTCTGAGATCTGGGAAAACTCTAAGAAACTTTGTGTAGTTGCCCTTTAATTCAGTGAGCATGCCCTGCACTGTTGTTTGGTTTGTGTTTTTCTGTAGTGCAGTAAGCGCACGTATGATGTGATTCGGTCGCCAATGGAATGGGTGGAGTAAAAGGCCAGCAACACTCCATATTATTCAGAGCCCCATGAAATGACACCATGTATGCATTCTACAGACCCTACTGAGTATTCCCTACAGTACTTTTACTGGGGCATTTATTTGACGTTGGAACATGTTTTAAAACCCCAATTAATGCAAATATCACTTAAATATGAACAAATATGAATCATTGGTAATGTTTACACAATTATTTTTCATATATCATGAATGGTTATTGACACTTTTCTACTGTACTTTCTCAAAAAGCTTGGATCTTTTAATGTAGACTGTACTATACTGACTCTGCTTTACAAATCTTTCATTGAGAGTATTTTAACTTTTTGTATTGTTTGTTGGTTTGGCAATGCCACTGTCAGTCAGAGAAATATGCTGAGAAGGATTATTACAACAGCAAGCAAGGTACTTGGAGTCAAACAGACAGGCCTGGATGAGATCTTTAAGGTCAGGGCCCTCTGTAAGGCTCATAAAATCATTTTAGACCCAAGTCACCCCCTGTACCCGGACTTTGAACTACTCCCCTCTGGGCGCAGGTATAGGGCAACCCTCAGCAGGAAAAACAGAACTAGACAATCATTTGTGCCAGGTGTGATATCCCTCCTAAATAGCTCGGGCTAATGTTCCTATCTTTTTATTATTAACATATATTTTTATGGTATGTAACTGTTATGAATGTTGTATTGTCAATTTGTTTTGTATTTAAACGCCACTTTAAAATGTGTTCATGNCCCCCCAGGTGTTGTTTATTTTCCCTGGTGTATTTATCCCTGTGTTTCCTGTCTCTCTGTGCCAGTTTGTCTTGTATGTTCAAGTCAACCAGCGTGTTTTTCCCGTGCTTTTCTATTCTCTTTTACTAGTCCTCCCGGTTTTGACCTTTGCCTGTTTTTCTGGACTCCATTCCCGCCTGCCTGACCATTCTGCCTGCCCTGACCTCGAGCCTGCCTGCCATTCTGGAACTCTGAACTGGTTTTGACCTTTTGCCTGTCCACAACCATTCTCTTGCCTACCCCTTTTGGACTGTTAATAAACATCTTGGACTCTAACCATCTGCCTCCTGTGTCTGCGTCTGGGTCTTGCCTTGTGCCCTTATAGTCCGCCAGCTCAGGGACAAGCTACACTATACACAGCCCTTTGTAATGTTCAAGGTGATTTCATTGCTGGGATTTTGGAAACTTACTGTGTATATATAGATATATATATTTTTTTAAGATTTAGCTAGGCAAGTCAGTTAAGAACAAATTCTTATTTACAATGACGGCCTACACCGGCTCAGAATTCACCCGCCAATTATTCATGTATTTGCATTGTTTTAAACATTTACAAATAAAAGTAAATGTATGGTTTAACTGACGAGTTATGATCTTTCAGTGGGGGAGTTGGTGAATGTGTCAAAAGACCTGACTGGGCCCAGCACCACGTGGTATGGCTAATTTTTGTTGTGTACATGATTGAGGAACATGTAACTTGGCTCCAGAAGAAATACACTTTCAATTTCTTTAGGTTGGGGGCTTCCATCAAGGTAAGTGTTTCTTGGTGTAATGTCGACCCCTGGCTATTGCACACACAGCACATATACACTACCGTTCAAAGGTTTGGGGTCACTTAGAAATGTCCTTGTTTTTGAAAGAAAAGCACATTTTGTTGACTATTAAAATAACATCAAATTGATCAGAAATACAGTGTAGACATTGTTAATGTTGTAAATGACTATTGTAGCTGGAAACGGCAGATTTTTTATGGAATATCTACATAGGCGTACAGAGGCCCATTATCAGCAACCATCACTCCTGTGTTCCAATGGCTATTTGATCATTAGAAAACCCTTTTGCAATTATGTTAGCACAGCTGAAAACTGTTGTTCTGATTAAAGAAGCAATAAAACTGGCCTTCTTTAGACTAGTTGAGTATCTGGAGCATCAGCATTTGTGGGTTTGATTACAGGCTCAAAATGGCCAGAAACAAAGAACTTTCTTCTGAAACTCGTCAGTCTATTCTTGTTCTGAGAAATGAAGGCTATTCCATGTGAGAAATTGCCAAGAAACTGAAGATCTCGTACAATGCTGTGTACTACTCCCTTCAAAGAAGAACAGCCAACTGTCTCGAACCAGAATAGAAAGAGGAGTGGGAGGCCCCGGTGCAAAACTGAGCAAGAGGACAAGTACATTAGTGTCTAGTTCTCAACTGTCAGCTTCATTAAATAGTACACGCAAAACACCAGTCTCAACGTCAACAGTGAAGAGGCGACTCCGGGATGCTGGCCTTCTAGGCAGAGTTGCAAAGAAAAAGCCATATCTCAGACTGGCCAATAAAAAGAAAGATTAAGACGGGCAAAAGAACACAGACACCGGACAGAATGTGACTAACAAGACTTCACTTTAGAACGTATGCCATCCTTCAGCACAACATGTCACCCTTTATAAAGCACATGTTTATATCATATTTGACATAGTGGGTTATGTCACATTTGACATTGGTGATTATGTCACACAGTTATGCCACATTTATGAACCCTTTATAAAGCATGACATACAGTTATTGATGCTTTGTAACACATTTATGTACTGCTTATGAAGACATTATGACAGCTTTATGAAGCCTTTATAAGCTGAACGTAATTTAAAGCGGGACCAAATGGGTCAATAAACGTTGTGATGATCCTGAAGATTATACCATATAGTCTACCCTTTAGATAATCATGTCATTCTGCAATGAATAGACGTCAGACGGGGACAGAATGGTCCACCATGCAAACAGGCTGTTCTCGTCATGCATCTTCTGTGTCTTCTGGTAACCTACTGCATCTTCTGGTGACCTATTGAAAACAGTACAAATTATCAAATTAAGGTGCATTATGTATGCCTTTTGTTTTGATGACCAAACACAGTAGCCTACATACCTGTGGAAGTTCCAACTCCAACTGACAGGTTGAATACCATGTGCCTTTGTTTTTTTTTGTTTTTAAGGAGTAACATGGGGGCTCTAGGCGATTCTATAAGCCAATCAGGGCTATATGTAAATATATAAACATTTGTATCCTCACACCCACACAGTCGGACTGAGCATTTCACTGGTCCAAGGTGGCTCAGGGAAATACATAAAAAAATATATACATTTTAGAGTTATATTAAAAAATAAACAGTGATTTATTAGACGAAGTGATAATTTAAAAATACAATTTAAAAGACGGCATGGGAGCTTTAAGTGTAAAAACATATTCATTGCAACATTATGGTGCCTCCAACCAGGTGGCAAGTCAATAAACTGGCATTTTGAGTGAATAATAACAGTTGGAACGATGTCATGATTTCATCCACATATGCAAGGCAGAGCTGAGACGGGTATAAATCAGATTATGGTGAAACCTCTTTCACATAATTTGTAAACATCCTCCACTGCATTTTTTTTACCTTCTGGAAGAGGAATCTTACAGACAAACATTTAATATCTGATGAGCAATTAAACAGTTGTCGGCATCCCAGGACGCTGTGCGATTCTGGGCAGAGTTTGCCTTTTACTTGTAGGAATTTGAAAGCCCCAGGTGTCTAGACTCCTCTGAACTCTCATTTTGGAAGACTGAAGAATGGAAGTCTGACACGTTATTGGGCAAAATGAGGATCTCTTTATCCGTGTAAAGACACTTTGCTATGGCAGGCATCATTACGTAATGCCTCACAGGGCATGTGTTGCATGTGTTTCATGACTCTGGAGAAGGTGAGGAAAAAGCATGGGTTTTGATGATGTAAGTTATTTTGTGGTGGAAGCCAGAGGTCGGTATCTGCGCTGTGACATAACGTCTAGATGTGCTGGGCTTGCTAGCCCAGGATACCCCCGCCGGGTGGACTCGCCACCGGTGATTGGCCAGTCTACTGGGCCCGCTGCTGCCTCACTGTGCGGTAGCCTACTGCAAGGCGACTGGGCGCATTGACCAGATCCACACACTGGGCGAAATCCCTGTCAGTACATTCTTGCAGCGGCTAAGCAAAAACACTCGGGCACACACACTTGGTTTCTGACTACAGGTCTAGTATATTTTAAGTTGTTTTATTTTTGTTGTAGTGAATTGTTGGATTCAGTGGTTAAAATTTGTATTTTTGTACAAATGGTTTTAATTGCTGCGTACATGGGTTATGGCATAGTCTCAGTTATCAAAAACAATCTCTTCTCCTTACCCCAGAGATACGACTAAACCCTACTTTGACTGATGGTATAGCAGCTTTTATCTTTCAGAGGGGTTTGATTGTTTTACAATTTGACCCCTTCTGTGACATGCTCATAAAACTCTCTCATCTACAGGGTTTGGTCTGGCTAAAAACTGTGTTTGTTGTATCAGATGACTGCAGTTTAGAAAGCCACAAATCAAGGTGTTTTATTTTTCCTTCTGCTTTTGGTGTGAGGAAACGTTCACCCAAACCCAGGCACATTGGCTATGGACGAACTTCCGTCTCCAAATGATTTGAAAACTAGACCAGGATTGGGACTGATACATATTAATGTGAGGAGTCTGATGCCAAAAATGGACATCAAATCGAGTTTTATTTGTCACATACACGTGTTTATCAGACGTTATTGCGGGTGTAGCGACATGTTATTAAAGTGGCCAGTGATGATTTCAAGTATATGTATATCGTGAAGCAGCCTCTAATGTGCTAGTGACGGTTATTTAACAGTCTGATGGCCTTGAAAAACAGCTTCTGTCTCTCGGTCCCAGCTTTGATGCACCTGTACTGACCTCGCCTTCTGTATGATAGCGGGGTGAACAGGCAGTGGCTCGGGTGGTTGTTGTCCTTGATTTTTTTGGCCTTCCTGTGACATCGGGTCCTGTAGGTGTCCTGGAGGGCAGGTAGATTGCCTCCGGTGATGCGCTGGGCAGACCGCACCACCCTCTGGAGAGCCCTGCAGTTGCGGGCGGTGCAGTTGCCATACCAGGCGGTGATCCAGCCCGACAGGATGCTCTCAATTGTGCATCTGTAAAAGTTTGAGGGTCTTAGGGCCCAGCCAAATTTCTTCAGCCTCCTGAGGTTGATGAGGCGCTGTTGCTCCTTCTTCACCACACTGTCTGTGTTGGTAGACCATTTCAGATAGTTAAATAAGATACATTTCTTTGGCTTGGTGCTCCCTCTGCTGTTTCCTGAAGTCCACGATCAGCTCCTTTGTTTTGTTGATGTTGGGTGAGAGGTTATTTTCCTGGCACCACACTCCCAGGACCCTCACCTCCTCCCTGTAGGCTGTCTCTAATTATTGGTAATCAGGCCTACTACTGTTGTGTCATCTGCAAACTTCATGATTGAGTTGGAGGCGTGCGTGGCCACGCAGTCATGGGTGAACAGGGAGTACAGGAGGGGGCTGAGCATGCATCTTTGTGGGGCCCCAGTGTTGAGGATCAGCGAATTGGAGTTTTTCCTTACTTCACCACCTGGGGGCGGCCCGTCAGGAAGTCCAGGACCCAGTTGCACAGGGCAGGGTTCAGACCCAGGGCCTCGAGCTTAATGATGAGCTTAGAGGGTACTATGGTGTTGAATGCTGAGCTATAGTTAATGAACAGCATTCTTACATAGGCATTCTTCTTAACCAGATGGGATAGGGCAGTGTGCAGTGCGATGGCGATTGCATCGTCTGTGGCTCTATTGGGGCAGATGGGCAAATTGAAGTGGGTCTAAGGTGTCAGGTAAGGTAGAGGTGATATGATCCTTGACTAGTCTCTCAAAGCACTTCATGATGACAGAAGTGAATGCTACAGGGTGACAGTCATTTAATTCAGTTACCTTCGCTTTCTTGGGTACAGGAACAATGGTGGACATCTTGAAGCATTTGGGGACAGCAGACTGGGATAGGGAGAGATTGAACATGTCCGTAAAGACTCCAGCCAGTTGGTCTGGAGGGTTAACACACTTAAAGGTCTTATTCACATCGACCACAGAGAAGGGAGAGCCCACAGTCCTTGGTTGCGGGCCGCGTCGGTGGCACTGTGTTATCCTCAAAGTGGGCGAAGAAGGTGTTTAGCTTGTCTGGAAGCAAGACGTCTGTGTCCGCGCCGTGGCTGGTTTTCCCTTTGTAGTGCGTGATTGTCTGTAGACCCTGCCACATATGTCTTGTGTCTGAGCTGTTGAATTGCGACTCTACTTTGTCTGTTTGATTTTCTTACGGAGGGAATAACTACACTGTTTGTATTCGGCCATATTCCCGGTCACCTTGCCATGGTTAAATGCGATGGTTCGAGCTTTCAGTTTGGTGCGAATGTTGCCATCTATCCATGGTTTCTGGTTAGGGTAGGTTTTAATAGTCACAGTGGGTACAACATCTCCTATACACTTCCTGATAAACTCAGTCACCGTATCAGTGTATTCATCAATGTTATTCTCGGAGGCTACTCGGAACATATCCCAGTCTGCGTGATCAAAACAATCTTGAAGCGTGGTTTCCGATTGGTCAGACCAGCATTGAATAGTCCTTAGCACGGGTACTTCCCGTTTGAGTTTCTGCCTATAGGAAGGGAGGAGCAAAATGGAGTCGTGATCAGATTTGCCAAAGGGAGGGCGGGGGATGGCCTTGTAGGCATTGGTCGAGTGTTTTACCAGTGCGAGTACTACAGTCAATGTGTTGACAGAACTTTGGTAGCGTTTTTCTCATATTTGCTTTGTTAAAATCCCCAGCTACAATAAACGTGGCCTCGGGATAGGTGGTTTCCAGTTTGCATAAAGTCCACATTAAAAATTGAGGGCCGTCGTGGTATCAGCTTGAGGGGGAATATACATGCCTGTGACTATAACCGAAGAGAATTATCTTGGGAGGTAATACGGTCGGCATTTGATTGTGAGGTATTCTAGGGCAGGTGAACAAAATTACTTGAGTTCCTGTATGTTATCACAAACACACCGTGAGTAGTTAATCATGAAATATACACCCTTGCCCTTCTTCCCGGAGAGATATTTATTCCTGTCTGCGCGATGAACTGAGAATCCAACTGGCTGTACGGATTCAGTATATCCCGAGAGAGCCATGTTTCCATGAAACAGAGTGTTACCATCACTGATGTCTCCCTGGAAGGAAATCCTCGCCCTGAGCTCATCAACTTTATTATCCAGAGACTGAACATTAGCGAGTGATATACTCTGAAGCGGTGGGTGGTGTGAGTGCCTCTTGAGTCGGACACACTGCTGACCCAGGTGTCTTAGTTCTGTCCGAGACGTGTCTTAACTTCTTACGGAACAGTGTCCCGCTAGCGTGCCACCTCAACAACATCCAGTGAAATTGCAGAGCGCGAAATTCAAAATACAACATTTTTTATATTAAACAATCATGAAAATACAAGTGTCATACAGCATTCTTTAGCTTAGAATCTTGGTAATCAAACTGCTTTGTCCGATTTACAGTAGGTTTCATGGCGAAAGCATAGCATTTGATTATCTGAGGACAGCACCCCGCATACTTCCTGCATATAAATATATTTTAACCAGCACAGGCGTCACAAAAATCAAAAATAGAGATAAAATAAATCACTTACCTTTGAAGATCCTCCTGTTTGCAATCCCAAGGGTCCCAGCTACACAATAAATGGTAGTTTTGTTCGATAAAGTCCCTCTTTATATCCCAAAAACTCAGTTTGGTTGGCACATTTTGTTCAGTAATCCATCCGTTCAACTCGTTCAACATACAGACAAAAGAATCCAAAAAAGGTTACCAATATACTTTGTCCAAACAAGTCAAACAACGTTCTAATCAATCCTCAAGTACCCTAATATGTAAATAAATGCTAAAATTTAAGACTGAATGTAGTATGTTCAATACCGGAGATAACAAAGAGCGCGCTGTCACGCGCGCCACAGGACTACTGACCCAAGGAGGAACCCAATGATAAACTACTTTTTCAAATAACAAGCCTGAAACCTTGTCTAAAGACTGTTGACATCCAGTGGAAGCCATAGCTATTCTTTTCATTGTGCAATAGGAAACCATACCAATTGCATGGGAGCTCAAAAAAGCAATTTTCCGGATGGATTTTCCTCGGGTACCCATTATTTTAACAGTTTTAGAAAATTCAGTGTTTTCTATCAAAAACAACTAATTATATACATATCCTAGCTAGATTTTGCTTTGGGCACGCCAGACTCTCCAAACACTGCCCCCTAGCCCGGAGAGGTTAAGAAATCTGTTCTAAATCAGTCTATAGGCTTGGATGGTTATAATGTTTATTGATGTGACCGACGAAGGAAGGGGGAGGAATAGCCATTTATATTAAAGACAGATATGTGGTTACTGAACCAAATTGAAAGTTATCAAAAGCTGTGAATTTATATTTAATAGGATGTTATAGACCTCCATCTGCAAAAGTAGAATCCCTGGATTCTCTGGCTGAACTGATGCGTGGTTGGGGGAAAAATGAAATGGTTCTTATGGGCGATTTAAACTGGGACTGGTTATCTCCTAACTCCGAGGCTATAAGAGGACTGTGCAATACACTGCATTTTACTCAAATTATAATTGCAGTCACAAGACTCAATTCAAAGTCAACACTTATTGACCCTAGAAATAGTACTATGGGGAGATGTGGAAAGGCCGGGTCAGTCAATTACTAATACTAATAAGTACTTATCTTCATACAATAGAAATTGTATGTTAAACATCACAGCATAGTTGAAAGATGGTGGGATGGGCTGAGAGAAGCTGAGGGTTGGGATGTGGAATTGGAGACAAGTGGGAGTGGAGTTGCTGGGCGGGGGATATACTGAAGGTCAAAGATAAAAGTAAAAGAATTTGGTCAAAATAAAACATAACAAAAAGAATGAATGACACTGAGAGGCAGTGTTTTTACAGTTAATGCCGGTTTGCCTGAGGCTGATGCCGTGCAGGTGTTTGTACACATGCAATATACACACACTCTCGTTCAAATGCACACATACACGGGCACACACACACACACACACACCACGTAAATAGTCCCATACATGCACTCAAACATATTCAGTTGGCCTTGCTGTTACGATTGTTGTCCTTTGTCTTTGTCTTTTTTCTCTTTTGTTCATTTTGTTGGTGCATTTGGGGGGAGGGGGGGTCTTAGGGGTAGGGAATGGAATAATTTTATTATTTTTTTCTCGGGGGGGACTGTGGGGGGGTCCTGGATTGTTGAGGGGCAGCTCTTGGGGAACTGTGGGGGGATCTTGCAGGGCTGGTGGGAGATCTGTTGACGTGCCCTTGAGCAGGGTGCTGACCCTGGTTGCTTCTGTGTTTCGCTCTGGATGGATGACTAATGTGATGTAGTTGTTGAGCGGCTTCACTGCAAATATAGTGTTTTAAATATTCAATAAAAAAAATAAAAACACTTATTGATGTTATTCTAACTGACAATCTGCATAAATACTCGGCTGTTGGTATTTTCCCTAAATTATTTAAGTGATCCTTGTGCAGTTGCTTGCATTAGAGACACTAAAATCCCATAAGTGCCCCCTCGGTTCATAGTCAAATGAAATTGCAGCAGTTCTGTGAGCAGGCATTCCTGCATGAACTTTATGCAGGCAACAAGGACACGATTGCGCTTATTCGGACATTGAAGAGGCATTCTCCTATTTTCATTCCATGTTTTCTACTATCTGTAATAAACACGCCCCTCTCAAAAAGAAAGAGGTAGAGACCATAGAGATCCATAAACAAAATACATAATGGGCCAAAGCCAGAAAGGGTAATTCCCAGGCTGAGGTCCAGCAAAATTCCTAGGCTGGGGTACAGCAAAATGAAGGCTGTTATTTACAATTTTAAAACATTACAATACATTTCACAACAGATTTCACAACACATTAAGTGTGTGCCTTCAGGCCACTACTATGCTACCACCTATCTACAACGCAAAATCCATGTGTACGTTTGTGTATAGTGAATATGTTATCGTGTGTGTGTGTGTGTCTGTGCGTCTCTTCACAGTCCCTGCTGTTCCATAAGGTGTATTTGTATCCGTTTTTAAAATCTGATTTAACTGCTTGCATGAGTCTCTTGACGTGGAATAGAGTTCCATGTTGTCATGGCTCTATGTAGTACTGTGCGCTTCCCATAGTCTGTTCTGGACTATGGGAAGCGCACAGGGGACTGTGAAGAGACCTCTGGTGGCATGTCTTGTGGGGTATGCATGGGTGTCTGAGCTGTGTGCTAGTAGTTTAAAAAAAAGACAGCTCAGTGCATTCAACATGTCAATACCTCTCACAAATACAAGTAGTGATGAAGTCAATCTCTCCTCTACTTTGAGCCAGGAGAGATTGACATGCATATTATTGTTAGCTCTCAGTGTACATTTAAGGGCCAGCTGTCCTCTTTGTGGCACCTGACCAAATAACTGAACAGTAGTCCAGGTGTGACAAAACTAGGGCCTGTAGGACCTGCCTTGTTGATAGTGTTGTTAAGGCAGAGCAGCGCTTTATTATGGACAGACCTATCCCATCTTAGCTACTGTTGCATAAATATGTTTTGACCATGACAGTTTACAATCCAGGGTTACACTCAGGAAACTGTTGAGCGTGGAACTGTTGAGAGCTAAAAATCCAGCAGTGTTGAAGTTCGTGACACAATCAAACTAGGCGCCTGGCACCTAATACCATACCCTGTTCAAAGGCACTTAAATCTTTGTCTTGCCCATTCACCCTCTGAATGGCACACATTCACAATCCATGTCACAATTGTCTCAAGGCTTGAAACTCCTCTAACCTGTCTCCTCTGCTTCATCTACACTGATTGAAGTGGATTTAACAAGTGACATCAATAAGGGATCATAGCTTTAACATGGATTTACCTGGTCAGCAGTGATGTAAAGTACTTAAGTAAAAATACTTTAAAAAGTACTACTTAGTATGTGTACTTTAGTATTTATATTTGACTACATTCCTTAAGAAAATATTGTACTTTTTACTCCATACATTTTTCTTGACACCCATAAGTACTCATTTAATATAGAGGAATTTGAAATGATTTATACTTTTGATACTTAAGTATATTTTAAACCAAATACTCCTTTATAAAAATATTCCTTTATATTAAACAAACCAGATGGCACAATTTTCTTCTTTTTTTTATTTTACGGAAAGCCAAGGGCACACTCCAACATTCAGACATCATTTACTAACGAAGCATGTGTGTTTAGTGAGTCCGCCAGATCAGAGGCAGTAGGGATGACCAGGGATGTTTGGTTGATAAGTGCTTGAATTTCACTATTTTCCTGTCCTGCTAAGCATTCGTAATGTAATGAGTACTTATGGGTGTCAAGGAAAATGTATGGAGTAAAAAGTACAATATTTTTACTCAAGTTAATTTTACTGGGTGACATTTACATGAGTCATTTTATATTAAGGTATTTTTACTTTTACTCAAGTATGACAGTTGGGTACTTTTTCCACCACTGCTTGTCAGTCTGTCATGGAAATATTAGTTTTGTACATTCAGTGTATACAGTTGAAGTCGGAAGTTTACATACATCTTAGCCAAATACATTTAAACTCAGTTTTTCACAATTCCTGACATTTAATCCAAGTAAAACTTCCCTGTCTTATGTCAGTTAGGATCACCACTTTAATTTTAAGAATGTGAAATGTCAGAATAATAGTAGAGAGAATAATTTATTTCAGCTTGTATTTTTTCCATCACATTCCCAGTGGGTCAGAAGTTTACATACACTCAATTAGTATTTGGTAGCATTGCCTTTAAATTGTTTAACTTGGGTCAAACATTTCGGGTAGCCTTCCACAAGCTTCCCACAATAAGTTGGGTGAATTTTGGCCCATTCCTCCTGTCAGAGCTGGTGTAACTGAGTCAGGTCTGTAGGCCTCCTTGCTCGCACACGCTTTTTCAGTTCTGTCCACACATTTTCTATGGGATTAAGGTCAGTGCTTTGTGATGGTCACTCCAATACCTGGACTTTGTTGTCCTTAAGCCGTTTTGCCAGAACTTTGGAAATATGCTTGGGGTCATTGTCCATTTGGAAGACCCATTTGAGACCAAGCTTTAACTTCCTGACTGATGTCTTGAGATGTTGCGTCAATATATCCACATAATTTTCTTTCCTCATGATGCCATCTATTTTGTGAAGTGCACCAGTCCCTCTTGCAGCAAAGCACCCCCATAACATGATACTGCCACCCTCGTGCTTCACGGTTGGGATGGTGTTCTTCGGCTTGCAAGCATCCCCCTTTATTCCTCCAAACATAATGATGGTCATTATGGCCAAACAGTTCTATTTTTGTTTCATCAGACCAGAGGACATTTATCCAAAAAGTACGATCTCTGTCCCCATGTGCAGTTGCAAACCGTAGTCTGGCTTTTTTATGGCAGTTTTGGAGCAGTGGCTTTTTCCTTGCTGAGCGGCCTTTCAGGTTATGTCGATATAGGACTCGTTTTACTGTGGATATAGATACTTTTGTACCTGTTTCCTCCAGCATCTTCACAAGGTCCTTTGCTGTTGTTCTGGGATTGATTTGCACTTTTCGCACCAAAATACGTTTATCTCTAGGAGACAGAACGAGTCTCCTTCCTGAGCGGTATGACGGCTGCGTGGTCCCATGGTGTTTATACTTGCGTACTGTAACGATTTTGACTTGAGGTTATTGTTTGTAGGGGTGCCAGGTAGGTTGTGCCTACCAGAGAAAATATTGATTTCTCCTTTTGGTTTGGGAGGGAATGAGTCCCAACTAGTCCATCAAATCTACACCAATACAAAGGACTCATGTAGAAGTCAGTATGGAAACACTTTTCACAAACCCTTAAAACATTGAAAATAACTTCAAAACAAATGTGTTCCTTTTGCGTGGGTTGTATTAGCAACATAAATTATCACAAACATAATAATTATAACAAACAATGAGCTCTGGTTCCTCCAGAAAAGTCCTGTACCTCTGGCCTAAAGGAGTCCAGCCCGGTATAGGAGTTCAAGGAACTCAAGTGACCTTAGTCACGCAATGTTTGTCCGTTCATAAAAGCGTAAACCCAGTCTTCAATCATACAATCAAAATATCACTCTTTTACCACACAACCATAAAGAGTATCAAATCTCAACACATCTTCAACTACAACTGACCACAGTATTTCATTTGTTTTATTGTGATGTATACCATGATGATTTATCATGGTATACATCACAATAAAACAAATGAAATACCGTACGCAAAAAAAGTTGTAGGCAGTCAGACAATCCAATCTGCCAACAGAGGAGAAAGGCCATGAAGAACCAGCAGAGACCAACTGAGAGGTGTAGTCCAAAGGAAGCAATGAGTGGATCCAATCCTGGTTAAACTTGAGACAAGGCTAAAGCACACTTTTAAATACAACAAACGGAGTAAAGAAGCTTCGGAACTGAGGGTTGAACACATCCTCATTCGCACCACCATCACAAACCCGACTGTTGCGCAGCTGATGCTGGCTATTTAATTGGGAATTAAAGGGGAAGCGCCCTATTGGAAGGAGAAGCACTGAGACGGTTCTGACAAATTCAGGGCCGTCACAGTATTATTGTTTGTTCAGATGAACGTGGTACCTTCAGGCGTTTGGAGACTGCTCCTAAGGATGAACCAGACTTGTGGAGGTCTACATTTTTTTTTCTGGGGTCTTGGCTGATTTCATTTGATTTTCCCATAATGTCAAGCAAAGAGGCACTGAGTTTGAAGATAGGCCTTGAAATACATCCACAGGTACACCTCCAATTGACTCAAATAATGTCAATTAGCCTATCAGAAGCTTCTAAACCCATGACATAATTTTCTGGAATTGTCCAAGCTGTTTAAAGGCACAGTCAACTAAGTGTATGTAAACTTCTGACCCACTGGAATTGTGATACAGTGAATTATAAGTGAAATAACCTGTTTGTAAACAATTGTTGGAAAAATTACTTGTGTCATGCACAAAGTAGATGTCCTAACCGACTTGCCAAAACTATAGTTTGTTAACAATAATTTTGTGGACTGGTTGAAAAACGAGTTTGTATGTATGTAAACTTCCGAAATGTTCAGATCCAAGTTAAATGGAAAATAGACCCTTCAATTTTGAAACTGGTTTTGTTGACAGAGAACAACCTGTTCAATAGCTAGAGCCGAATTCTCGATTCTAACTCAGGAACCTCATAGTCAAACTCAGCGTCGCTGAAAAAAGGTGTGTCGAGGCGGCATTTGCCACAATACATTTCAATCACACCAACTTTTGATTGAGTAAATAAATAATAAAAATGCAAAGCATTAAAAAGAGGGTCAAAGTGCTGTTTTTTTGTACCGATTTGCCTCACGATTTGTCAACTCGTGCAGAATTTCTCTCTCTCCTTCACATTGGAGTGACGCTGCAGGCTCTTTATGGGTCTTGACCAATCAGATTTACGGAAAATGCCGGTCAAGCGAGAAGCATCCATCTGAACCTCAAAGTGCATTCACCTGCGTCTCAGATGGTATGTGATCGCTTGCAACCTGTAGACGTTTGTTAGTCGCGTGTATCACGTGAGTCAGTCTTTGTTCTAGGGCCAGTATTCCCAAACTGGGAGTACGCGCAATGCCGTTGGGTGTACGCCAAATAAAAATGTGATTCACATAAAAATATGTATTTTATTTTTTTCTTCATATTTTCAAACATTCCATTTATATTTTCCAACGGGGCTATCTATACATTTGGTTGAGGGTTTTTTTCTCGCCTGAATGATCTGAATCTAGGATTACAGGAACTCCCCGCAACTATATTCAATGTGCGGGACAAAATTGAGGCTATGATTAAGAAGTTGGAGCTCTTCTCTGTCTGCATTAAGGACAACACACAGGTATTTCCATCATTGTATGATTGATGACAATGTCAAATGTGATATTGCGAAGCACTTGAGTGAGTTGGGTGCGCAATTACGCAGGTACTATCCCGAAACGGATGACACAAACATCTGGTTTTATTGTCCCCTTTCATGCCCTGCCTCCAGTCCACTTACCGATATATGAACAAGAAAACCTCATCAAAATTGCAACAAGCGGTTCTGTGATCATTTATTTTAATTAGAAGCCACTGCCAGATTTCTGGATTGGGATGCGCTCAGAGTATCCCACCTCGCGCTGTTAATTAAGACACTGATGCCCTTTGCAACCACGTACCTATGTGAGAGTGGCAGCACTCACTAGCATGAAAACTAAATACAGGCACAGCCCGTGTGTGGAAAAAGACGGAGACGCTCTCCAATACAACCCAACATTGCACAGTTATGTGCATCCGTTCAAGCACACCCATCTCATTAACCTGTCGTGAGTTATATATTTGTTTTTATGAATAAATAAGATTTTATATGTAAGAGCAAAATTATTGATTATTATTATATTATTATTTGTGCCCTGGTCCTATAAGAGCTCTTTGTCACTTCCAACTAGCCGGGTTGTGACAAACTCACACTCATTCTTATGTTTAATAAATGTATTGTATAGTGTGTGTGTGGCAGGCTTACAATGGTGGCAAAAAAACATTTGAGACTGCACTGACCCTGGTGCTAGAGGGGGTACGCATTGATGTTGAATGTTTGAAGGGGCACGGAACTATAAAAAGTTTGGGAACCACTGTTCTAGGGCATCAGTGTGTGTCGGTACACTAGCTCTTGTCCAGGGTGTTATGTTAAACACTTTTGCTTGTGCAGCTAGCTAGTACGCACTAGCTAGCTAGCTAGTACACACACACTAGCTAGTACACATGAGCTAACTAGTACACTAGCTACTTCACACTAGTACACTAGCTAGTACAACACTAGCTAGCTAATACACACTAGCTCCCAATGAAGTACACACTAGCTACCTAGCTAGTACAACACTAGCTACGTAGCTACCTATCTAGTACACACTAGCTACCTAGCTAGTACACACTAGTTAGTACCTAGTTTCTAATTCTAAATATAATTTCACCACCTGCTGTTGGTGGCGGTAACGCAACATCCTCTCTGGCACCATTAGACCTGTCTGAACTTATATGTCTCACAGCGTCTGTGTCCTGATAAGGTATCTGCTGGAGCCAGAACATATTGGGTCGCCCGGGCCAGGCGCAACGCACAAAGCTCAAGGCACGCTCACCCCTTTCCTCCTGTATTTATTTAGCAAGTGTGATAACACATCACTCCCAACAGACAAGAACAACTCTTACATAAAGGTAGAAGCCTACACCTGAACATTAGCGAGTTAGCGAGTTTCTTGTTACAAGAAAACAAGACTATTTTTCAGTCTGTAGGCTATTAACAGCAGCTGCATAGTCTAGCCTACTATGCGCCCTTCCCTCTGGCCAGGGTAAGCAAAGCGGTAACATTGTGTATTTATAGCCCATTTGTTTGTGAGAAAATGAAAATGGGATAACATTTGGTTTATATTTAAAATTGGGCTGACTAAGCTACCTAGACTTTTTCCAATCAAAAATGATTAACTACACGATGCAAACCTGCATAAAGCAAGCTCAGCTCTGTCAGTTTCATTGTCCAATCATGTTTCTTTCTCTGTGTCTGTGTATAGGAAACCCCCCTAGTCCTGCTTTAAAATCTAATTCATATGAACAAGTACAAAGTTCCTGCAGTTTGACAAGGTTTTCATCCTCCCCAAGGCCAGGAGTTTTTCCAGGAGTTTTTTTAAACCATGTGACCTGATTAGCAAAAACGCTGTTCCCATCATAGCCCATATTAAACCTTTTTTACAACAGCTGAATTACGTCATACCATATAAGGTCCAGAGTTTGACCAGGTTGGGTTACCAGATCAGAAAAAACTATGGGCCCCACAAAATGTTTTACGGCACACCACTCTGGGATCTGTGGTCCCACCTCTGGTCAAACCAATAAAGGCAACTAGACTGAGCTTCCTGGTAACACATTTAGACAAATAACCTGATGAAGATACTACTACCCACTGGGCACAGACGTCATTTCAACGTCTAGTTGTCCCCCACAATGAAATCGGGAAGGGGACTGTGGATCTGTCTCCGTCTGTCCATTCATTCATACGTTAGTCACACGCGATATCTAAGACAGTACTGGCCCGATTTTGATTAAACTTGGGTGAATTATGTGTCTTGCCATTACGCTGATTGGGGCGGTATAACATGAGATTGAAAATGCAGACTTTGAAAGGTCACACCCCTCACCCTGTTTGACCTAAAGTCATTAAATTCGGTACATAGGTCCCTCTCCTCACAAGGAACAAATTCGCCTCAGCGATTCATCTGCCATGATGGATTTGCTGCCATTTTGAATTTTGTGAAAAACACTTAAACCACTACTCTTCTGGCACCGAATGACCAATCTCCACAAAATGTGTCTATAGATGTGGCGTCTATAGACAAAGGTCTCTCAACGCAATATTTTCCAGACTAGTACCTAAAACACTGTGGCCGCTATTGATCAATAAACATTCACATGGGTGTGGTCTGGCACATAAATGCATATAAATCAGGCAATGATATTCGTATTGCAATAGAATTTGGTACACATGTTGTAAACTCTGTCAAGACTCAACATATGCAAGAACATTCATATCGACTTCACGGTGGCGCTATAACGGGCACATTTATCTCTTGATCTGTTTGACTCCACACATGCTCAGGGATATGAGTCTAGTTAACCCACGAGATATTGACACCACTGGCCCAAATTTGACAACTTAGGTGAATGATGCATCTGGCCATAGAGATCTATCATTTACAAAATAACACTGATTGGCGCAAGGGGGGTGCTGTAGTAATCAACTGTACGCACGTTAGTCACACGCGATATCTCAGACACCACTGGCCCAATTTTCACTAAACTGTGAATGATGCAACAACATGTTTAGATTTTGTTTCGTTGAGTTGTCAACGCGAAATCAACAAAACATTTCACCATGTCATTGGATTTAGGTTAAAAGATGGTTGCAAATCCAATCAGTTTTCCACGTGGATTTAACGTGATCACATAGATATTTTTTTTATGACGTCGAAACAATCGTTTTTTTGCGTTTTTTTCCCATTGTTAAGTTCCCCAGGTTCTGTGTTGTTGTGGGTTTGTATGTGTCTATTTCAGGAAATGGCTTCCTGGATTCCTAAAGCAGCTGATTGGTCGTCCCCATCGCTGATTGGAGCTCTGACCCCTCCTTCTCGTCAGGGGATACAGCTGTTTATTCAATTACCAACTCTTTCTTCAGCTTGATAAAATGTTCCTTCGTCAGAGAGGAGAGCTTATTTTTATGTCCTGTGTTGGTTGTTGTAGCGGTCAGTGAAAGTTGTTTTAATATTATTTTGTAGCCGCTCCTTCGGAGGTATGTGTATGACAATAGGACTTAGTGTTTGTGGTTATTGAAATTTCACACTTAGAGTATTGGTAAATTATTCTGTGTTTCATTTGTTCCCGGGGGGTAAGGGGAACGCACCTTGGGAGTGTTTAGGCAAGAGGCCTGCGGGCATACATAACCCATAGTATTTACTATGTCTATGCACACTAGGTAAGACCTGGACAGACCACCCCCTGTATTTTGGTTAGCGCGCCAGGTGGTGCTAAAGGTTAGGTTAGAAGTGGGAAGGCAGTGTCAATGCCGGTGTGTATAGCTGGTGTAGAAGTCAGGCGCAGGAAAGCAGATATGAGTGAAACAACGTATTTTAATAAAATACGGAAAAGGAAATAACAAATACAACGTGCCCTTAAAAACACACGAGCGAATATAACCAGCCATAGAACTCGGCAAGGAAACAACAAACACACACAAAACCATGGGGGAAACAGAGGGTTTAAATAAGGAACATGTAATTATGGGATAGAAACCAGGTGTGTGTATAATGAAGACAAAACACATAGAAATTGAAAAGTAGATCGGCGGTAGCTAGAAGACCGGTGACGTCGACCGCCGAACGCCGCCCGAACAAGGAGAGGGACTGACTTCGGCGGAAGTCGTGACAGGCAGGTAAGGTAGGAGAGGGGATTCCTTAACTTTTACTTTCTTTGCTTTGGTTCTGTCCAGCCCCTTTTCCCCACATTACCGCGTGTTAGGAATAATACATTCCCTGTAAACAGTATTTTTCTCTGCCTCTGTCGTCCTTCCCCGCACCTACGATCACATACTTTTTTCACACCCCGGGGAGTTGAGATGTAGCGGGGTGTTGCGTTCCCTCCTCAAAGAGGCGTACGTAACACCCATACATACAGTATAGCTGTGGACAGTTTACTGTAATGTGTAAAATTAGACTGTGATAGCAGTCAATAAAGCTGCAGTTATTGTTCAATAGCTAAATCTGTTTGTTGACTGTACCCTTGGTACCCAGCCACCTGCTGTTCCTCTCTCCCCTGCAGCGCAGCATCACAAAGACAAATGTGGAGTGACAAATTGAATTACAGACCAGAGAAATCTTCATCAGCACCGTGTGTGTGCGTGTACACGCCCCTGCAGCAGTATAATACAATGAGCCAGATTTGCCATCCCATCAAAGGTAATTCAGTAGATGAGATTGTTCAGAAAATTAGAAAATGTGTATGTTGTGACAGAATGGCTCTTTTAGCTCAGTGTTCTAGATAACAATTTTGTCATGAAGTGAGACACAGTAAACGAGCACGAAGTGAAATGCTGTCAGATTCGTCTTTGCAAAAGTTATCCCAGTATTGTGTGGGCTTTACTTTTGTGGTTCTCTCAAAGGCCCTTGCCAGAATGCACTCCGTTTGGTTACTGCAGTGATGTGCAGTCAGGGTAGGCACAGTGGCATAGTGCAGTTTTTGCAGGGCACCCCGCAAGGTCCGCCATGGGGCAGTTTTATAGCCAATCTCATGCTATTTTACACATTTTGCCATGGCGCCGTGAGGTCGCCTAGGCAGAGAGCTCCTGTACATTTAGTAAATATTTAATATTTTAAGTGTTTGGTTATTTTCTTTTTCGTTTTGAATAGCTAAGTGAGTATAGATTAAGTCTGGGTTACATATATTCTATTTGTTTCCTGTCAGTAAATGTTATGGCAAATCAGCTCTTTCAACACAGTGCATTTGGAAAGTATTCAGACCCCTTGACTATTTCCACATTTTGTTACGTTACAGCCTTATTATGAAATGGATTAAATAGTTTTTTTCCCACATCAATCTACACACAATACCCTATAATGACAACGCAAAAACAGGTTTTAGAATTTTTGGCATTTTAATAAAATGATATCACATTGACATAAGTATTCAGACATTTTCCACAGCACTTTGTTGCAGCACCTTTGGCAGCGACTACAGCCTCGAATTGGGTATGACGCTACAAGCTGGGCACACCTGTATTTGGGGAGTTTCTCCCATTTTTCTCTGCAGATCCTCTCAAGCTCTGTCAGGTTGGATGGGGATCATCGCTGCACAGCTATTTTATAAAGGAATACACACAGAATACTTTATGCTCCATACATACAGTACCTTCATAAAGAATTCCCACCCCTTGACATTTTCCACATTTTGTTGTTAAAGCCTGAATTTAAAATGATGGCCTACCCCGGCCAAACCCTAACTCGGACGACGTTGGGCCAATTGTGCACTGCCCTATCGGACTACCAATCACGGCCGGTTGTGATGCAGCCTGGAATCAAACCAGGGCAAGCCAGTTAAGAACAAATTCTTATTTATAATGATGGAACAGAATACAGAAAAATATCCCATGGCATCCCATAATCGGAACCGTCAATTTATACATTTTAAGTTTGTCCAAAGACACCAAGGAAAAGTTTTACAATGAAATTGGCCCCAACTACTACAGGAAAAGTCAGGCCGTACAGGCCCCCATTAACATCAACGTGGCTGTAGTGGAGCGGGTTGAGAGTTTCAAATTCCTTGGTGTCCACATCACCAACTAACTATCATGGTCCAAAGACACCAAGACAGTCGTGAAGAGGGCACAACAAAACCTTTCCCCCTCAGGAGACTGAAAAGGTTTGGCATGGGTCCCTACATTCTCAAAAGGTTCTACAGGTGCGCCATCGAGAGAATCCTGACCAGTTGCATCACCGCCTGGTATGGCAACTGCTCGGCATCTGACCGTAAGGCGCTACAGAGGGTAGTGCGTACGGCCCAGTACATCACTGGGGCCAAACTTCCTGCCATCCAGGACCTATATAATAGGCAGTGTCAGAGGAAGGCCTTAAAAATTGTCAGACTACGGCCACCCCAGTCATAGACTGTTCTCTCTGCTACCTTTAGGCAAGCGGTACCGGAGCGCAGGATTGTAAAGTATTTAAGTAAAAATAGTTTAAAGTACTACTTAAGTAGTTTTTTGGGGTATCTGTACTCTACACTACTATTTATATTTTTGACTACTTTTACTTTTACTTCATTGCATTTCTAAAGAAAATAATGTACTTTTTACTCCATACGTTTTTCCTGACACCCAAAAGTACTCGTTACATTTTTAATGCTTAGCAGGACAGAAAAACGGTACAATTCATGCACTAATCAAGAGAACATCACTGGTAATCCCTTCTGTCTCTGATCTGGCGGATTCACGGACTCAAGAAACACAAATTCTTTGTTTGTAAATTATGTCTGATTGTTGGAGTGTGCCCCTGGCTATCTGAAAAATGTGCTTGACTTTTATTCAAGTAGTATTTTAATGGGTGACTCTCTTTTACTTGAGTCATTTTCTATTAAGGTATCTTTACTTTTACTCAAGTATGACGATTGGATACTTCATCCACCACTGCCGGAGCGCCAAGTCTAGTTCCAAAAGGCTTCTTAACAGCCTCTACCCCCAAGCCATAAGACTCCTAAACAGCTAATCAAATGGCTACCCAGACTATTTGCATTGTTGTCGTCTCCACCCCACCCCCCCACCCAGTTTTTACGCTGTTGCTACTCTCTGTTTATTATCTATGCATAGTCACTTTTACTCTACCTACATGTACATATTACCTCAACTATCTCAACTAACCTGTGCCGCCGCACATTGACTGTACCGGTACCCCATGTATATAGCCTCGCTACTGTTATTTTACTGCTACTCTTTAATTATTTGTTATTTTTATTTGTATTTTTTACTTATCTATTTTTTTACTTAACACTTATTTTTCTTAAAACTGCATTGTTGGTTAAGGGCTTGTAAGTAAGCATTTCACTGTAAGGTCTACACCTGTTGTATTCAGCTCATGTTGCAAATACAATTTGATTTGATGAGGAATGCTTTTCCAACAGTCTTGAATGAGTTCACACATATGCTGAGCACTTGTTGGCTGCTTTTCCTTCACTCTGCGGTCCAACTCATCCCAAACCATCTCAATTGGGTTGAGGTCGGGTGATTGTGGAGGCCCGGTCATCTGATGCAGCACCACATTCTTCTTGGTCAAATAGCCCTTACACAGCCTGGTGGTGTGTTTTGGGTCATTGTCCTGTTGAAAAACAAATGATAGTCCCACTAAGCGCAAACCAGATGGAATGGCGTATTGCTGCAGAATGCTGTGGTAGCCATGCTAGTTAAGTGTGCCTTGAATTCTAAATCACCAACAGTGTCACCAGCAAAGCACCATCACACCTCCTCCTCCATGCTTCACAGTGGGAACCACACATGCGGAGATCATCCGTTCACCTACTCTGCATCTCACAAAGACACGGTGGTTGCAACCAAAAATCTCAAATTTGGACTCATTAGACCAAAGGACAAATTTCCACCGGTCTAATGACCATTGCTCATGTTTCTTGGCCCAAGCAAGTCTCTTCTTCGTAGTGGTTTCTTTGCGGCAATTCGACCATGAAGGCTTGATTCACGCTGTCTCCTCTGAACAGTTGATGTTGAGATGTGTCTGTTACTTGAACTCTGAACCATTTATTTGGGCTGCAATCTGAGGCTGGTAGTAACTCTAATGAAGACAGCTTGCCTGTCGAAACGTTGGACATAAAATATTTTTTGCATCTGAGCTCCTAGAGTGTGCGGCTCTTCTTTATTTTCAAGTTTTCCATTCCGCTAGCCAGCACCTCACCTATAGAGGTGTGCGTTTCTTTTTCTTCTAGATGGTAACTCTAATGAACTTATCCTCTGCAGCAGAGGTAACTCTGAGTCTTCCTTTCCTGTGGTGGTCTTCATGAGCGCCAGTTTCAGCATAGCGCTTGATAGTTTTTGCAAATGCACTTGAATAAACTTTAAATGTTCCGCATTGACTGACCTTCATGTCTTAATGTAATGATGGACTGTTGTTTCTATTTGCTTATTTGAGCTGTTCTTGCCATATTATGAACTTGGTATTTTACCAAATAGGGCTGTCTTCTGTATCCACCCATACCTTGTCACAACACAACTGATTGGCTCATACACATTAAGAAAGAAAAAAAAATCCACAAATTAACTTTTAATAAGGCACACCTGTTAATTGAAATGCATTCCAGGTGACTACCTTATGACGCTGGTTGAGAGAAATATATTTTGATTTGTTTAACACTTTTTTGGTTACTACCTGATTCCATATGTGTTATTTCATAGTTTTGTTGTCTTCACTATTATTCTTGAATTAGTAGGTGTGTTCAAACTTTTGTCTGGTACTGTACATTTACACACACAAATAGTGTGTATATATACAGTATATAGCTATTACTTTCTTTGCTTTCAGGCTGTAAAAGCATCCTTGGTTGATAAGAAACCTTGGATATTGAGGGTTGTAGAGGGAGTGGGAGGGGGCTTACGGTGACTGTACACTAGAAAGCAGTAAATTGCCGAGTGCCGCCCATTGTGACTCGCTTGTGGGCGTGCTGGCAGCATATAGCAGCAGCATGATCGATTGTGCATCAAGAATTCAGCATAGCAAGTTTGTATGAAGGTCTGGTTATTAAATGGGTACATAGTTCAATAGAAACATCCTCTAAAACGTTCTGGTGACAAACAAACTTCTAAAATGTAAAAAAATATGTATTATTAGCTAACTAGCTACAGTGCAGGCTAACTCAAATGAACTGCTAAATGAGCTAGCTAGTTGGCTAGCTGTCTAGCCAACTTCACATACTGTATAGATAGCTAGCTAAGTGAATGAAATATCACCATCTACCTAATTTCATATTAGCTAGCTATCTTGATGTAAAAACAAACTCCAAATGCATTTCAGTGTTTAATTGCTAATTATATTGTAATTAACATTACCTCGCCACCATGGCCTATTTATTGCCCTACGTCCCTTATCTTACCTCATTTGCACTCACTGTATATAGTACTATATATTATTGTTGTATTTTTATTTGTTTTCCTACTGTATTATTGACTATGTTTGTTTATTCCAATGTGTAACTGTGTTGTTGTGTGTGTCGAACTGCTTTGCTTTATCTTGGCCAGGTCGCAGTTGTAAATGAGAACTTGTTCTCAACTGGCCTACCTGGTTAAATAAAGGTGAAATAAAAAAATGGTTGGTAGCTAGCTAACAGCCATGGAGGAGGGTGATAGGATAGCAGCCCCAACTGTCAAAGTGAGAAAGTAGGCTATTCTGGATAGGGCAGGTACTTTTGTGTATTTCCTGTCCCTAGAAGTGAGGATGGAGATAATGGTAACATAATATTCAGTGCGGTGTAATTTGACTATAATGAAGTCTGTTTCTTGTGAGGTTTTCTGTCCTCAGATAAAGAGAGCTATGAAAGCCTGTCTACATATGAAGAGCAGTGATTCTCGGTCCTGGTTCTGGGGACTCAAAGGGGTGCACATTTTTTGTTTTTGCCTTAGCACTGCACAGCAGATTTAAAATGATCAGCTCATCATCAAGCTTCAAGTGGCATTTATGTATTCATTTGTAATGCTATCCTTGATATGATCCTGTTATTGTCACATGCTACACATGCACATATGTGTGCCCATGAATCTATCAATCCAATGTTATCATGATTTGTTATCATGCGTATTATACTTTCGTAATCCACAATGACCTGGTGATGTAAAAGTCTAATAATTACATTGTCTTCCATATTCCTATAAAACGATTGCCTACAGTTAACTTGTAGGGCACTGCAAGGTTGGGTGAGCAGGGCCATCTGGGACTGCCTCCTGGAGGAATTCAGGTGTGTGAAGGCTACCTGTGTCCTGCATAACTTCATGAGGATGGACACGAGGACCAGAAGGGGATCTGTAGCTTGCTGCCGTGTGCCAGAGGAGAAGTCTGCTTCTCTGCAGGATGTTTCAAGGATGGGGTCCAACAATGCAGCAAGAGGCAATCTGTGTGCGGGAGATCTTCACCCTCTACTTCTTCGACGAGGGTGCTGTTCCCTGGCAACACCATAGACTACACTATGCACAACCAAAGGCTCTTTTAAGAGCCATCCACATTGCAATAAGAGTATTCTTCCATTTACTTAGCTATGTCAACTGCAGTTATTCAATTCCCAGTTTCTCTCCCTTTGATTTCTACTTCTCAGGTGAGGGTGCTGTTTAGGTAAGGGTGTCTAAAAACAAAACAGGCTATTTTAAATCCAAAATATTGAAAACATTTAGAACAATTATGCAGTAATCAGGCTCCGGTGTATAACTGTGGCTCCTTCCACCATCAAAGAATAGGCAAGAGGGCCAACCATGGAGAATAGCAAGACACTTCATTATTTCTAAACCTACGCTATATTGTTTGTCCTCGTGTGTCCATTCATGTTTTTCAGCATAAAGTACTCGGCAGCCACTTAGTGTGGACACCAGGTGAGGCCACACACAGATTCCTGTTGAACACTCTTTAACTACCTTATTTTATCAATAAGTCTCTCTCCTTCACTTCATCCCTCTCCTCTTCTCCCTAAATCCTCTAGGTTATATCAGCTGTGTCGGTGAACCCCTCCCACATCTGAACTGGCCACACACACACACAGAGACTGCCTTCCCTGCTCCTATGTTCTTTCCCTTTCTGTCTTTTACACCTCTCTCGCCACCTCTTTCTTCCTCTGTTTTTATAATGCACAACAGATATGCAATGAAGTACAGATTGAACTTGTATTTATAACACTTGGATAATGAACTTCTTTCAATAAAGCGTTTAACATTCTCTACTGGTTGAAATTAAGTCTCATTTGATGAAATACTACATCTATCCATCCTGTTTATCAAATCAATGCAGATGAAGGGCATTAGACATTGAGATGAACTGGTTTTAGAGTATTTACATGATGCATAGGAAGTGTAGTGTACTGTTTTTTTTTAATTATATTTCTGTATATATGAATTACAAATCAGCCTTTAACAAGTTAAATCCTGTTTCTAGTCTATTAGTTACAATGTGTAACCTATTGATGTCCCAGGATCAGGATTGGTAAACACTGTTGAAGTGTATAATTGTAATACATACATGCAGACACCGCATCATACAAAGATTGGAATGTGATACTCCTGGTAATTATTGGATATGACTGAAAAATAATCTCAAAGACATTCATACCTGAACTGCCCATTTATTTGCCAAGGTAGAGTACATGATCAGTGAATATATTAAAATGTACAGGCTACAATGTGGGGATCTCATGCATGGTAATAACTACATGTATATACGACTTGTATCCTTGGCACAAAGTTATTATATTCTACTCAATCCATAGGCTTCATTAATGTCATTCAGACTGTTTTGAAGTTGATACAACTGCCTATGATAGCTGAGGTTCATAGCTAGGTTCTGAACTAATATGTATACCAAACGTTTGGGTCCATACACAGATCTGCTAGATAGCTAGCTACACATCCATAGGCATACAGGTGTTTTTATCCTCCACTGCACAATAAGCAAGAACATAGCTAGCGACGTTATTTCATCTATCTGCATTGCATGGAAAATATCCGCAAGGGAAGCTTACAAAATTGTACATTCCATTTGCAGTAAATGCTTTAGCTAGCTAGATTCTTTACATCCACTGTTTCACCAGACGACAGCCTGGTTTGCTGGTTGTTTCAGGAGTCCCTTAAACAAACAACCAGAATTACAATTTCATACTCATGTCACAACACCCATAAAGCTAGCTGGCTAATGTTAGCTAGTCAACTAGTTTGCTAAATCGCGATTTTCGTAAATTAACTTTATGATAAAAAAAAAAATGCATAATCGTTTGTCTCTACATTAACTAATATTCCTGTCAACTGTACATTTTTTTGCATGATTCGCTATGACGTTATAATTGCTCCCATCCTAGTATTTCTGTCCGCCGTCTTTGCTGAAGAAAGTCTCCAGGTCGCATAGCGTCAAATTCGTTTGGAACCACTCGATATGATTGGTCATCGCCCAGCGGTCGCCGCGGGTCATTTGCATAAAGTTGGGAAAAGTTGATACTTTTCTTTACATACCAATTGTATTACAAAATCCGGTGTGATCTATGTCCTCTTGTTTGGCAGCCTATGCAACCCTGATACAGAGCAGAATTCATGGTTCCTTCTATTAAGGCAAGTTGTCCAGGTCCTGAGACAGCAAAGCATCGCCAAACCATCACACTACTAAATTGGACCAATTTCGTCCAAAAATGTATACTTTTGACTCATCTGTCCATAGAATATTCTTTCAAGAGTCTTGGTGATCATCCAGGTGCTTCCAGGTGCTTTTTGACAAACCCGAGTCAACTTTTTGGACGAGATGGGTCCCATTATGTCTGACGAAAAACTAAACACTGCAATCCACAGTAAGAACCTCATGCCAACGGTCAAACATGGTGGTGGTAGAGTGATGGTTTCGGGACGCTTTCGTAGTATTTCTGTATTTCTTAATTCCATTATCTTACTTTTAGATGTGTGTATTGTTGTGTATTGTTAGATATTACTGCACTGTTGGAGCTAGGAGCACAATCATTTCGCTACACCCGCAATAACATTTGCTAAATATTTGTATGCGACCAATAATATTTGATTCGATTTTCGGAGTTACTTGTTCTTGCCCTATACAAAGAGGTTAGTACTGTATACACAAAGTACCAAAAACTTAATGAGATTATACTGAAACGGTAAAACAAAAAATGTTTAAATTATGTAAATAATAATAATGTAAATGTAGAACTTGAAAACTTCCCAATTGTGCTAATTTGAATGTCAACAGTATAAATATCAACTGAGAAGTGCAACTGCACCCTTTCACCCATTAATCAGAGTCTAAAGGTCAGTGACTGAGCAGTTATTATCAAGGGCCAGTTTCGATATTGTTTGGGTGCCTTTATATTTTTTATGGCTTGGAACTTAAAAGAGTCACATATGCTCTTGTAAAGAAAAGCCATATCAAGAAATGACTAGACTAATGTTATTAGAGATGTGGCTAGTTAAAAGTGTAGGCATCCGTTTAGGTTATTCACACTGAAAAGGCACACATTTATTTAGAAACACAATATAGAAAGCAAGCAAAAACACTGTAATACATGAGTGCAGTAACAATATATATCTTTTTTTCATTTCACCGTTATTTAACCAGGTAGGCAAGTTGAGAACAAGTTCTCATTTACAACTGCGACCTGGCCAAGATAAAGCAAAGCAGTTCAACACATACAACAACACATAGTTACACATTGGAGTAAACAAACACTCAGTCAATAATACAGTAGAAAAAAAAAAATCTATATACAATGTGTGCAAATGAGGTAGGATAAGGAACATAAGGCAATAAATAGGCCATGGTGGTGAAGTAATTACAGTATAGCAATTTAACACTGGAATGGTAGATGTGCAGTAGATGAATGTGCAAAGTAAAAATACTGGGGTGCAAAGGAGCAAGATAAATAAATGACTACGGTAGGGGATGAGGTAGTTGGTTGGGCTATGTACAGGTGCAGTGATCTGTGAGCTGCTCTGACAGCTGGTGCTTAAAACTAGTNCGACTAGAGCATACAGGTCGCAGTGGTGGGTGGTATAAGGGGCTTTGGTGACAAAGCGGATGGCACTGTGATAGACTGCATCTAGTTTGCTGAGTAGAGTATTGGAAGCTGTTTTGTAGATGACATCGCCGAAGTCGAGGATCGGTAGGATAGTCAGTTTTACTAGTGCAAGTTTGGCAGCATGAGTGAAGGAGGCTTTGTTGCGAAATAGAAAGCTGATTCTAGATTTAATTTTGGATTGGAGATGTTTAATGTGAGTCTGGAAGGAGAGTTTACAGTCTAGCCAGACACCTAGGTATTTGTAGTTGTCCACGTATTCTAGGTCAGAGCCGTCCAGGGTAGTGATGCTAGTCGGGCGGGCGCAGGCAGCGAACGGTTGAAACGCATGCATTTGGTTTTACTAGCGCTTAAGAGCAGTTGGAGGCCACGGAAGGAGTGGTGTATGGCATTGAAGCTCGTTTGGAGGTTAGTTAACACAGTGTCCAAAGAATGTAACAGCAGGACACACTATGGATTAATGATACTGTAATAAATTAGGAATAGTCAACTGTAGCAGTAGCGGTCAGTGCCGTTAAAGATGAGGGAGGGCGCAATTTTTTTTAATGAGCATGGCCTAATTTCTATTACAGCATATTGGGTGACTGTCATTCATATTCCATTCACTCAGTACAATGTAACATTGAAAAGTTGAGGCTATTACATGATAATCAAATTTTCCCTATACTCTTCATTAGGTTGCTACAACCTAGCCTATGAAGGAAAGTTTAGAATGTACTGTAGGTGCACACAGGTCGGGATAATTTGAGGTGACAGACAATGACACATGGACAGACAGTGAGTGACACGTTCAATACCGCCTTGCACACTCTTGCCTGCATCTAGCCGATCAATGGTGTAATCAGTAGTCCAACAGTTGCAAACAAGAGTTTCTGTTGGTTCCTGTTTCGTTCTCTTTGCTTCCGTTTAAGAAACGTTTTTGAGCAGAATCGGCAGAATGAATACACCCCTGATCACACATAACCACGGTTCACTTTCATAGCAGCCACGTTGTATTCCTTCTCGCATTTATGTGCCGCTCTCCTCCTCTCACCTTTACCCTTCACTTGTGGACTTCAATGCACAAAACATCAGCTGACTGTGACCAGGCAAAAAAAACTTTCCTAGCCAAACCATATCACAACCGCTGACCACTACACACAGCCTACACCATTGCCAACATATTAGCTTAAATAACGTAATAGTCAACATAGCTGTACTAACAATGTGTTAGTAAACCCGCTACAATCTTGCAGTACAGGGTAGATTCAGTAAACTGTTCAGCAGTTACACAGGCGGGCCCCGGTGGCAATAAAATTGTAAAACCAAAAGCTTACCTTGACTTGGAAGACTTCCAGTGTTGGATAGCCAGCTAGCTAAATTAGCATCCCTCATCCCGGGTGTTTGAGTATGCTAAACTAGCTAGCTGCATTTGCTAGCTAAGTAAGTGAAAGTGAAAAAAAGGATGAAATAGCTCTCTCTCTCTCGCTTCTCCTTCATTTTTTGAAGAAATTAATTTGTTCAAAACTGGTCAACTATTGTCTTTCTCTCTCTTTGAGTCAACTACTCACCACTTTTTTTGCACTGCAGTGCTAGCTAGCTGTAGCTTATGCTTTCAGTACTAGATTCATTCTCTGATCCATTGATTGGATTGACAACATGTCAGTTCATGCTGCAAGAGCTCTGATAGGTTGAAGGACGTCCTCCGGAAGTTGTCATAATTACTGTGTAAGTCTATGGAAGCGGTTGAGAACCATGAGCCTCCTAGGTTTTGTATTGAAGTCAATGTACTCAGAGGAGGACGGAAGCTAGCTGTCCTCTGGCTACTTCATGGTGCTACCCTACAGAGTGCTGTTGAGGCTACTGTAGACATTTATTGCAAAGCAGTGCGTTTTAATCAATTATTTGGTGATGTGAATATATTTAGTATAGTTGTATCTAAACAGGATAAGTATGAAACTCACTGAGGAGGATGGTCGTCCCCTTCCTCTTTTGAGGAGCCTCCACTGAACTGTAGGCACACGGTATCTATCTATTCAAGTTATATTCATAAGTAGCTGCCTGATCTTTTTTCTTGTTTTTGAGAAGCCAGTTCTCTACTGTCTTGGAGGGGTGTTTTTCCTGTGAATAATGGGAATAAGAAAGAGTGACCTCTGACCACTGAGATTTCATCACATTGGACTCTTCTGAAATTCTCTACCTGAAGATGCAGACTTCCTTTAATTCTTTATTCTCTGTTGTTTTCTTGTTTACTTAAAGTCCATCTCTGTAGTGATTCCACTCAATTTAGTTAATTAACCTGTTATATCACATGTATTAACATGAACACTTAATTCTTTATATCCATTGATGATGTGCTTCTTTTTATGTCTGTGTGTACTTGTGTTTTTATGGTGTATTTACTGGTAATGTATGTATTGGCTGGTGCAATCAAATTAGCCTTCTGGGGGAGAAATAAAGTACTATCTTATCTTATGTATTAAAAATTAACTTATCATGAAAAATGTGTTTGGCCGTATTGGCTCTCAGCAGTAGACAGCCCCGCCTATTAGACTGGCTGACCAATAGCAATACGCATAGTCTTTAATCCCTCACTTTCTCCCGGTGCATCCTTTCTTCAGCGTTCTGGACGTTTTTTTATGTCCACCTGTCATGTAGGCTATGCCTTTGTGGATGGAGCTGTCGCGTACAATAGTCCATGTAAACAAAACGTAGCTTTTGACATTCCTACTCTTTGGAGCGTGGCCTGATCGGTGTGCGCTGTCTTGCAGTTTAATACTGAAGCGTATTGGGCGATTTATGCTACTATGGCTTGTCCGACCTACCAAAATGACACACCCCAGACCTCTGAGGACATAGAATTTCAGCAATTAGTGCGTCAAATTGGAGGTAAAGAGAAGATATACTTGGTAACTGATGCCGTCAAATCGGATGTGGAGGACGAAGCAAGTGGGATATTACATGAGTTAATTCAGGACATGTTTCATAGTGGGCGCACTGAAGACAACCTTGGCACGAGCCCTCCCAACAACAACAGTAATGGACTGGTTTATTCCTCTCCAAATAGTCAAGGGGATACTACACGTGAAAATAATGGCACATGTGAGACAGTCATCGACTGCAAGACTTTGCCTCAAGCCCAGGGGAACGAAATGCCTCTGTCAACGAGACCAAATGATTTAGGGTTGAGTGCCAAGCCTGTGGGGGAAGATAAAGGACCACCGCGGCTCAATGGGGAAGTTCAGAGGACCAAAACCTCAAGCATGAACAGTTGTGGAGGAAAGCGAATAATAGACTCTCCTATCATAATATTCTTATTCAGACACGAGTTTGTCAGTGGCAACACAAACGCAATTTGCCTGAAAGAAATTCTGAAGGACGTCAGGGCACTTACGAAACGTACTAGTGTCCGCCCAGCTCTAGTCGGATTAATTGGCTCAAGAGGTGAGAGCAACGAGACGCGTGAATCTGTGGGACTCCTGGAGCGCCTGCTGCATTCAGTGTTTCAGAAACATCCCCCAGAAGCCATCTGGGTTGGGCATTTCGTTCCTAAGACGGAGGATAGAATGCTGGCCATCAAGAAACATGCCTGCAAAGCCATTTATTCGTCTCAATCCTCAGGTGTAATACACATTTTCAAATGTGTGTAGTTTGTAAACCATGGCCAGTTATTTTACACACTGTGCTGTAGTCCTTATGCATTGTTTGTACTTTTAACATGTTTATGATCATAACTACAGTTTGGCCCTATGTCTCTAGCTGATGTAGGTCAGTTCATGACACTCACAGGACTGGGGACATGCATTCAATATTTTTCCAGGCTAGGGAGTAGCATTCATTTAGCAAACCTCTCCATAGATTTGCTGCCAAATGTATACGCTTATTATTGCCTTTGCAGATAATTCTGGGGATAGAGGGAACACGTTTTTCCGGCCACTCCAATGTTTGCCTTGGCCTAGAAGAAGACACAGAGGCCAGGCCAACAACACTTCATCAAACAGGCAAAGATGTATAACAAATGTCATCCCGTTCCCATTCCATTTTCCATGTACGTTCTTGACAGCAAATATGGTACTTAACAGTTCAATGTTTTTTTTTTCAGGTGACACAGGCAGTGCAGAGGAAGGGATCCCTCTGAAAACTGGTGTTTTGTCAGTTGGACCCCAGGCAGACTTAGACTGTAGTGTAACCGGAAAGGACAGTCATGACACTCATGGGTCATGAGCTCCCATGTCCCACTCTGGACAATTCTCTGTCAAAACCACAAAAGTTGGACTCACCGAACATTGGTGGTCTGTACAAGTCTGCTGTATATATATATTTTTTTAAAGTAAAAACACAAGTTACACAACGTAACAAATGTAGTGTACATGCTTATCTTAGTCTGTCACGTAGCCACCCAAGTAGGTTGCCACTTGAAATAATTGTTATTGTTATCTGCTATTGTTGAGACAACGTAATTACAAAGTTCTCATCTTGAAATGTAAAACAATGAAATAATGTTTGACCAATAAACCATATACAGTACCAGTCAAACGTTTGGACACACCTACTCATTCAACGGTTTTTCTTGATTTTTACTATTTTTTACATTGTAGAATAATAGTGAAGACATCAAAACTATGAAATAACACATATGGAATCATGTAGTAACCAAAAAAAGTGTTAAACAAATCAAAATATATTTTATATTTGAGATTCTTCAAAGTAGCCACCCTTTGCCTTGATGACAGCTTTGCACACACCTGGCAGTCTCTCAACCAGCTTCACCTGTAATGCTTTTCCAACTGTCTTGAAGGAGTTCCCACATATGCTGAGCACTTGTTGGCTGATTTTCCTTCACTCTGTGGTCCAACTCATCCCAAACCATCTCAATTGGGTTGAGGTCGGGTGATTGTGGAGGCCAGGTCATCTGATGCAACACGCGATCACTCCTTCTTGGTCAAATAGCCCTTACACAGCCTGGAGGTGTGTTTTGTGTCATTGTCCTGTTGAAAATCAAATGATAGTCCCACTAAGCGCAAACCAGATGGGATGGCGCATCACTGCAGAATGCTGTGGTAGCTATGCTGGTTAAGTGAATTGAATTCTAAATAAATCACTGACAGTGTCACCAGCAAAGCACCCCCACACCATCACACCTCCTCCTCCATGCTTCACAGTGGGAACCACACATGCAGAGATCATCCGTTCACCTACTCTGCGTCTCACAAAGACACGGCGGCTGCAACCAAAAATTTCAAATTTGGACTCATCAGACCAAAACCCAGATTTCCACCTGTCTAATGTCCATTGCTTGTGTTTCTTGACCCAAGCAAGTCTCTTCTTCTTATTGGTGTCCTTTAGTGGTTGTTTCTTTGCAACAATTTGACCAAGAAGGCCTGATTCACGCAGTCTCCTCTGAACAGTTGATGTTGAGATGTGTCTGTTATTTGAACTCTGTGAAGCATTTATTTGGGCTGCAATTTCTGAGGCTGGTAACTCAAATTAACTTATCCTCTGCAGCAGAGGTAACTCTGGGCCTTCCTTTCCTGTGGCAGTCCTTATGAGAGCCAGTTTCATCATAGCGCTTGATGGTTTTTGCGACTGCACTTGAAGAAACTTTCAAAGTTCTTGACTGACGCATTGACTGACCTTCATGTCTTAAAGTATTGATGGACAGTCATTTCTATTTGCTTATTTGAGCTGTTCTTGTCATAATATGAACTTGGTCTTTTACCAAATAGGGCTATCTTCTGTATACCACCCCTACCTTGTCACAACACAACTGATTGGCTCATACGCATTAAGAAAGAAAGAAATTCCACAAATTAACTTTTAACAAGGCAGACCTCTTAATTGAAATGCATTCCAGGTGACTACCTCATGAAGCTGGTTGAGAGAATTCCAAGAGTGTGCAAAGCTGTCATCAAGGCGGCTACTTTGAAGAATCTCAAATTGTCACATCCTGTGATTTAGGTCAGGACGTGACTAGGGGGTTTTCTATGTTGTTTATTTCTATGTTGTTTTGTGTGTGGTTCCCAATTAGAGGCAGCTGTTATTCGTTACCTCTAATTGGGGATCATACTTAGGTAGTCCTTTTTCCACCTGTGTTTGTGGGATATTGTTTGTTGGTTAGTGCGTGTGAGCGCTACGTTTGGGTCGAGCTGTTGTTTCTTTGTTGGTTTGAATGTTTCACTGTAATTAAATATGTGGAACTCCATGCACGCTGCGCCTTGGTCCATTGATTAAACCAACGATCGTGACACAAATATAAAATATAATTTGATTTGTTTAACACTTTTTGGTTACTACATGATTCCATATGTGTTATTTCATGGTTTTGATCTCTTCACTATTATTCTACAATGTAGAAAATAGTAAAAATAAAGAAAAACCCTTGTATGAGTAGGTGTGTCCAAACTTTTGACGGGTACCGTACTTTGCCACGTTCTGTACGTATATTAATGTTGTTTTTTGTTTTCAGTTTATACTTGATTCAATTAACATTAAGCCACTGATAGTTAGTTTGAGAAACATTGTTCTTTCACTCAGGCTTCCCATGCTTTTAATTCATGTAATTGGCAAAATAAAAAGGTGTTAAAAACAATGAGAAACCAAGAAATGTGTAACATTTTGGTGCCTTAGTTCAGTCTAATAATAATAGCAATTGCACTAATCCAACCATGTATGGGTTCACTCTAAATTGTATTTATGATTATTTTAAACTAATGATTGTATAATTGCATATTCATACAATATTAAATAAAAATATAAAAAACTGAATTTAGTTGTTGGATTCTACATGTTCTGTCTTTCATGATTCATTCATTGTTTTCAGGCATTTCATTCATAGTTTTGAAGCCGCTGCTTGTTAACCAATTTAAATAACCAAATCCTTCAGTTAACCAAATACTCTAGACTTATCAAACAAATTGTATTTTGAAAGAGCAACAATGTATTGCACCTCTTTGCTTTAAGTTTAACCTGGACCCGTACAAATCAGCTGGGCTAGACAATCTGGACCCTCTCTTTCTAAAATTATCCACCGCCATTGTTGCAACCCCTATTACTAGTCTGTTCAACCTCTTTCGTATCGTCAGATTCCTAAAGATTGGAACGCTGCCGCGGTCATCCCCCTCTTCAAAGGGGGTGACACTCTACAAACTGTTACAGACCTATATCCATCCTGCCCTGCCTTTCTAAAGTCTTCAAAAGACAAGTTAACAAACAGATCACTGACCATTTCTAATCCCACCGTACCTTCTCCACTATGCAATCTGGTTTCCGAGCTGGTCACGGGTGCACCTCAGCCACGCTCAGGGTCCTAAACGATATCATAGCTGCCATCGATAAAAGACAGTACTGTGCAGCCGTCTTCATCGACCTGGTCAAGGCTTTCGACTCTGTCAATCACCGTATTCTTATTGGCAGACTCAACAGCGTTGGTTTCTCAAATGACTGCCTAGCCTGGTTCAAATCAACTCACATTTTATTTGTCACATACACATGGTTAGCAGATGTTAATGCGAGTGTAGCGAAATGCTTGTGCTTATAGTTCCGACCATGCAGTAGTATCTAACAAGTAATCTAACAATTTCACAACAACTACCTTATACACACAAGTGTAAAGGAATGAATACGAGTATGTACATATAAATATATGGATGAGCGATGGCTGAACAGCATAGGCAAGATACAGTAGATGGTATAGAGTACAGTGTATACATATGAGATGAGTAATGTCGGATATGTAAACATTATATAAAAAATTGTTTAAAGTGGCTAGTGATACATTTGTTACATCCAATTTTCAATTATTTAAAGTGGCTAGAGATTTAAGTCAGTATGTTGGCAGTAGCCACTCAATGTTAGTGATGGCTGTTTAACAGTCTGATGGCCTTGAGATAGAAGCTGTTTTTCAGTGTCTTGGTCCCAGCTTTGATGCACCTGTACTGACCTCGCCTTCTGGATGATATTGGGGTGAACAGGCAGTGGCTTGGGTGGTTGTTGTCCTTGATGATCTTTTTGGCCTTCCTGTGACATCAGGTGGTGTAGGTGTCCTGGAGGGCAGGTAGTTTACCCCAGGTGATGCGTTGTGCAGTCCTCACTACCTTCTGGAGAGCCTTACGGTTGTGGGCGGAGCAGTTGCCGTACCAGGTGGTGATACAGCCCGACAGGATGCTCTCGATTGTGCATCTGTAGAAGTTTTTGAGTGTTTTTGGTGACAAGCCGAATTTCTTCAGCCTCCTGAGGTTGAAGAGGCGCTGTTGCGCCTTCTTCACCACGCTGTCTGTGTGAGTGGACCATTTCAGTTTGTCCGTGATGTGTACGCCGAGGAACTTAAAACTTTCCACCTTCTCCACTACTGTCCCGTCGATGTGGATAGGGGGGTGCTCACTCTGCTGTTTCCTGAAGTCCACGATCATCTCCTTTGTTTTGTTGACGTTGAGTGAGAGGTTATTTTCCTGACACCACACTCCGAGGGCCCTCACCTCCTCCCTGTAGGCCGTCTCGTCATTGTTGGTAATCAAGCCTACCACTGTAGTGTCGTCAGCAAACTTGATGATTGAGTTGGAGGCGTGCTTGGCCACGCAGTCATAGGTGAACAGGGAGTACAGGAGAGGGCTGAGAACGCACCCTCTCCCAGTGTTGAGGATCAGCGGGGTGGAGATGTTGTTTCCTACCCTCACCACCTGGGTCCGGCCCGTCAGGAAGTCCAGGACCCAGATGCACAGGGCTGGGTCGAGACCTAGGGTCTCGAGTTTAATGATGAGTTTGGAGGGTACTATGGTGTTAAATGCTGAGCTGTAGTCGATGAACAGCATTCTTACATAGGTATTCCTCTTGTCCAGATGGGTTAGGGCAGTGTGCAGTGTTATTGCGATTGCATTGTCTGTGGACCTATTGGGACGGTAAGCAAATTGGAGTGGGTCTAAGGTGTCTGGTAGGATGGAGGTGATATGATCCTTGACTAGTCTCTCAAAGCACTTCATGATGACGAAAGTGAGTGCTACGGGGCGATAGTCGTTTAGCTCAGTTACCTTAGGTTTCTTGGTTCACCAACTACTTCTCAGATAGAGTTCAGTGTGTCAAATCGGAAGGCCTGTTGTCCGGACCTCTGGCAGTCTCTATGGGGGTACCACAGGGTTAAATTCTCGGGCCGATTCTTTTCTCTGTATATATAAACGATGTCGCTCTTGCTGCAGGTGATTCCTTGATCCACCTCTACGTAGACGACACCATTCTGTATACATCTGGCCCTTCTTTGGACACTGTGTTAACAAACCTCCAAACGAGCTTCAATGCCATACAACACTCCTTCCGTGGCCTCCAACTGCTCTTAAATGCTAGTAAAACTAAATGCATGTTCTTCAACCGATTGCTGCAAGCACCTGCCCGCCCGACTAGCATCACTACTCTGGACGGTCCTTACTTATATGTGGACAACTACAAATACCTAGGTGTCTGGCTGTAACAACTCCTTCCAGAATCATATTAAGCATCTCCAATCCAAAATGAAATCTAGAATCGGCTTCCTATTTCGCAACAAAGCCTCCTTTACTCATGCTGCCAAAAATAACCTCGCAAAACTGACTATCCTACTGATCCTCAACTTCGGCGATGTCATTTACAAAATAGCCTCTAACAGTCTACTCAGAAAACTGGATGCAGTCTATCACAGTGCCATCCGTTTTGTCACCACAGCACCATATACCACCCACCACTGCTCTCATCGGCTGGCCCTCGCTACATATTCGTCGCCAGACCCACTGGTCACCATAACAACATCCACCGTAGCACGCGCTCCAGCAGGTATATCTCACTGGTCATACGCAAAGCCAACACCTCTTTTGGCCACCTTTCCTTCTAGTTCTCTGCTGCCAATGACTGGAACGAATTGCAAAAATCACTGAAGTTGGAGACTTATATCTCCCTCACTAACTTTAAACATCAGCTATCTGAGCAGCTTACTGATTGCTGCAGCTGTACACAGCCCATCTGTAAATAGCCCATCCAACTACCTACCTCATCCCCATATTGTTTTAAATTACTTTTCTTTTGCTCTTTTGCACACCAGTATTTCTACTTGCACATCATCATCTGCACATCTATCACTCCAGTGTTAATTTGCTAAATTGTAATTACTTCGCTACTTCTCTACTATGGCCTATTTATTGCCTTACCTCCTTGCACACACTGTATATAGATTTTTCTATTGTGTTATTGACTGTACTTTTGTTTATCCCACATGAAACTCTGTGTTGTTGTTTTTTGTCGCACTGCTTTGCTTTATCTTGGCCAGGTCGCAGTTGTAAATGAGAACTTGTTCTTAACTGGCCTACCTGGTTAAATAAAGGTGAAATAAATAAAATAAAATAAGTTATGTAGAAGGACTGATAAAAGGGAGATAAATGTAAGTCACACAAATCAATTTTCATTTAAAATACTTACTAATGATGGTACAATACTCGTCTAAAATAAACACGCACTGATGTGAATTCACGGTCATTATTTCTGACTGAACATTACTAGTATTTATTTTATGTCCAGCGCTAGGGTTGCACAAAAACGTGTGTATGACATGTAAAATAACTGATTCATGTGAGACTGGCAGAATAGAAGCGGAGAAAAAATATACCGACATGATGTTTTAAAAGTTCTAAGAATCGAAATAAACAGTCTTTTGACAATGATGAGCTGTAATTTCACCAGGCACTAACTATATATACCTAACTATGGGTCTTTCGGAAGGGGGCTTTTATTATGGAGCAAAACAATTCCTTTCGAGAGACAAGCGTCCCTCTGTAGAGAACAACGGACACTTTTACGGTCCTTTCAAGATTTAGATTTTCCATAAGTTCATTGTTGCTAACTGAAACGGTACCTGGGTTCGTGGAGTAGAGGGGGAGTGATAAAGAACCAAACATGATAACATCTGCCGGTAAGCAGTAGCAAATGTGAGCATGGAATAACGGGAAAGATGCCAGCTAACATCTATTGATTTAGCTGAGTCACATAGCTGGCTACCTATTTTACAAACTTTTCAAGCGAACTAACTAGCTGGAAACGGACAAATGTATTCCAAAACATTATTGTACGTTAGCTATATTGTTTCATGACTATAGTCGGCATTAGCTGTTGGACAACATACTTTATTCAGCTAACGTTACCTAGCTAGCTGGCTAAACCTCGCTACCTAAACTCAGCAAAAAAAGAAACGTCCTCTCACTGTCAACTGCGTTTATTTTCAGCAAACTTAACATGTGTAAATATTTGTATGAACATAAGATTCAACAACTGAGACAAACTGAACAAGTTCCACAGACATGTCACTAACAGAAATTGAAAAAGTAACAGTCAGTATCTGGTGTGGCCACCAGCTGCATTAAGTACTGCAGTGCAGCTCCTCCTCATGGACTGCACCAGATTTGCCCGTTTTTGCTGTGAGATGTTACCCCACTCTTCCACCAAGGCACCTGCAAGTTCCCGGACATTTCTGTGGGAATGGCCCTAGCCCTCATCCTCCGATCCAACAGGTTCCAGACGTGCTCAATGGGATTGAGATCTGGGCTCTTCGCTGGCCAACACTGCCATTCATGTCTTGCAGGAAATCACGCACAGAACGAGCAGTATGGCTGGTGGCATTGTCATGCTGGAGGGTCATGTCAGCATGAGCCTGCAGGAAGGGTACCACATTAGGAAGGAGGATGTCTTCCCTGTAACGCACAGTGTGGAGATTGCCTGCAGTGACAACAAGCTCAGTCCGATGATGCTGTGACACACCACCACAGACAATGACGGACCCTCCACCTCCAAATCGATCCCGCTCCAGAGTACAGGCCTCGGTGTAACGCTCATTCCTTCGACGATAAACGTGAATCCGACCATCACCCCTGGTGAGACAAAACCGCGACTCGTCAGTGAAGAGCACTTTTTGTCAGTCCTGTCTTGTCCAGCGACGGTGGGTTTGTGCCCATAGGCGACGTTGTTGCTGGTGAGGGCCTGCCTTTTTTCAACAGGCCTACAAGCCCTAAGCGGACAGTCTGAGCACTGATGGAGGGATTGTGCGTTCCTGGTGTAACTCTGGCAGTTGTTGTTGCCATCCTGTACCTGTCCCGCAGGTTTGATGTTCGGATGTACCGATCCTGTGCAGGTGTTACACGTGGTCTGCCACTGCGAGGGCGATCAGCTGTCCATCCTGTCTCCCTGTAGCGCTGTCTTAGGCGTCTCACAGTACGGACATTGCAATTTATTGCCCTGGCCACATCTGCAGTCCTCATGCCTCCTTGCAGCATTGGGCATCTTTCTTTTGGTGTTTTTCAAAATCAGTAGAAAGGCCTCTTTAGTGTCCTAAGTTTTCATAACTGACCTTAATTGCCTACCGTCTGTAAGCTGTTAGTGTCTTAACGACCGTTCCACAGGTGCATGTTCATTAATTGTTTATTGTTCATTGAACAAGCATGGGAAATGGTGTTTAAACCCTTTACAATGAAGATCTGTGAAGTTATTTGGATTTTTACAAATTATCTTTCAAAGACAGAGTCCTGAAATAGGGACGTTTCTTTTTTTGTTAGTTTAGTTAGTACCTGCATCACATTAGCTGTTACTTTGTTGTAAGGTGTCCAATAAAAAAACGCATATTTTGACCAATGGGTAAAATATGTTAATTGTGTAGATAATCATTGAAAACCAATGGCCAAAATCTTACGTATCTATCATAATCTGTTCCAAATTTATTGGAGTTTTTACCCTTGTATGATGATGGCGACTAAATCATTGGAGGCCAGAGGAAAAAGTGGTAAAAATCAAGAAAATAGCATCGCGTCAGCCAAGCTGGATGCTGTGTGACAATTAAGGCTACCTGACTTACTTACCATTGAACTCATCTTCTTCTCAAATCCAGAGGACATAAAACAATATCTATAGGTAAAATAGATACAGTGGCGATCGGTGCCGTTTTAAGATAAGGGAGGACGATTTATTTGTTTTTATGAGCCTGGCCTTATTTATAATACAACATATTGGATGACTGTCAGTCATATTCCATTTACCCAGTTCAATGTAACATCGATAGGTTTAGGTTACTACATGATACTCAAATTTTCCCTATACCCATAATGAGGTTGCTACAACCTAGCCTATGAGTGAAAGTTTACAGCGTAGGTGCAGAGGTTGAGAGAAACATTTGAGTAATCAAGGGGACAGTGACACGTTCAATTCCGCTTTGCGCACGCTTGCCTGCATCTAGCTGATCGACGGTGTAACTGTTAGTTCAACAGTTACAAACGAGAGTATTTATTGGACAAATTCAGGTATGTTTACCCCATTGTGTTTGCTTCTGTTTAGGAAATGTTTTTCAACAGAATCGGAGGAATGAATACCCCCTAATCACACTCAAACACAGTTCACTTTCATAGCAGCCACAAACAAAGAGCATAATTACTTTGTTTGTTAATTCCTTCTTGCATCTACGCACGAAATATAGCTAGCTCTCTCTCTCTGTCTTGCCCTTTTTCTTTGTTAAACTATTGTCTTTCACTTTCTCAGTCAGCTATCAACCACATTTATGCACTGCAGTGTTAGCTAGCTGTAGCTTATGGTTTCAGTACCATTATTTGATCCTTTGATTGGGTGGACAATGTGTCAGTTCATGCTGCAAGAGCTCTGATAGGTTGTTGGAAGTCCTCCGTAAGTTGTCATAATAACTGCATGTCTAATGGAAGGGGGCCTCCTAGGTTTTGTATTGAAGGCAATGTACCCAGAGTAGGACGGAAACTAGCTATCCTCCGGCTACACCATGGTTCTACCCTACAGAGTGCTGTTGAAGCTACTGTAGACCTTCTTTGCAAAATAGTGTTGTAATCAATTATTTTGTGACATTAATATATTTAGTATAGCTTTATCTAAAACGGATAACTTTTTTAATGTTTCACTATTTTTATGAAATTCACTGAGGAGTATGGTCCTCCCCTTCCTCTTCTGAGGAGCCTCCACTGGATAGATATTGATGTTGACATGACATGTACAGTGGGGAAAAAAAGTATTTAGTCAGCCACCAATTGTGCCAGTTCTCTCACTTAAAAAGATGAGAGAGGCCTGTAATTTTCATCATAGGTACACTTCAACTATGACAGACAAAATGAAGAAAGAAAATCCAGAAAATCACATTGTAGGATTTTTAATGAATTTATTTGCAAATTATGGTGGAAAATAAGTATTTGGTCAATAACAAAAGTTTATCTCAATACTTTGTTATATACCCTTTGTTGGCAATGACAGAGGTCAAACGTTTTCTGTAAGTCTTCACAAGGTTTTCACACACTGTTGCTGGTATTTTGGCCCATTCCTCCATGCAGATCTCCTCTAGAGCAGTGATGTTTTGGGGCTGTCGCTGGGCAACACGGACTTTCAACTCCCTCTAAAGATTTTCTATGGGGTTGAGATCTGGAGACTGGCTAGGCCACTCCAGGACCTTGAAATGCTTCTTACGAAGCCACTCCTTCGTTGCCCGGGCGGTGTGTTTGGGATTATTGTCATGCTGAAAGACCCAGCCACGTTTCATCTTCAATGCACTTGCTGATGGAAGGAGGTTTTCACTCAAAATCTCACGATACATGGCCCCATTCATTCTTTCCTTTACACAGNCAACTCGTCGTGTTTGGAGGACAAAGAACACCATACCTACTGTGAAGCATGGGGGTGGAAACATCATGCTTTGGGGCTGTTTTTCTGCAAAGGGACCAGGACGACTGATCTGTGTAAAGGAAAGAATGAATGGGGCCATGTATCGTGAGATTTTGAGTGAAAACCTCCTTCCATCAGCAAGTGCATTGAAGATGAAACGTGGCTGGGTCTTTCAGCATGACAATAATCCCAAACACACCGCCCGGGCAACGAAGGAGTGGCTTCGTAAGAAGCATTTCAAGGTCCTGGAGTGGCCTAGCCAGTCTCCAGATCTCAACCCCATAGAAAATCTTTAGAGGGAGTTGAAAGTCCGTGTTGCCCAGCGACAGCCCCAAAACATCACTGCTCTAGAGGAGATCTGCATGGAGGAATGGGCCAAAATACCAGCAACAGTGTGTGAAAACCTTGTGAAGACTTACAGAAAACGTTTGACCTCTGTCATTGCCAACAAAGGGTATATAACAAAGTATTGAGATAAACTTTTGTTATTGACCAAATACTTATTTTCCACCATAATTTGCAAATAAATTCATAAAAAATCCTACAATGTGATTTTCTGGATTTTTTTCCCTCATTTTGTCTGTCATAGTTGAAGTGTACCTATGATGAAAATTACAGGCCTATCTCATCTTTTTAAGTGAGAGAACTTGCACAATTGGTGGCTGACTAAATACTTTTTTTCCCCACTGTAGTAGGGAGGTCTAACGTTCAGCTTTCTGCACAGACCCTATGAACGCTCTAGTCGAATGCCTGGTTCAATTGTTCTTAGGAGCAATTTTAAATCTCTAAATAGTTAACATTTTTATAGTTCATTTAGTATCATCCTAAATAAAGATTTTTAATTATTTTGCCATATCTAATTAATGTATAGTACGCTACTTTCCATGAAGTGTACAGTATATGTTGCTACGTTATACAAGCTGACGTTTGACCACAGTGAATTGGGGGGAGGGGGGGGTATTACACATCCTTTTTACCTCAGATTGGTGATGTTAGTATAAAAGTTTATAGTCAACACGATGACAAGATCAATTGCTTAAAACAGATCAATATCTTTGGTTTTGTACTGTTGATTTAGTCATACGCTGGGGGTCGCAGAAAAAGGATAGCTGCATTCTTAAATGGCAGTTAATTTTTTTTTATATATATATATATATATATATATATATATATATATATATATATATATATATATATATATATGCGCTTAAAGCCAGTCATGTTTGACAAATATAATGTAGGATAACTAATATTAACTTCGAATGGTTTGATTCTGTTGACATAGCTGCAGGGGTGTAGCCAGAAATTTGTTGGTGGGTAGGTCTGCAGAAATGTGGATGGGCCAACAGAGTATTTTTGCTCAGTCTGATTGGGTGGGCCTAGCTCCCCAGTGGGTTGGCCTGTACCCTCCCTGACCCACCCATGCCTACCCCCTCCCTGACCCACCCATGCCTACGCCCCTGCATAGGCCTACTGGAGGCACTGTTAGTAGAGAAAGGTCAGTGCCTGTTGCAAACCGCAACATCACACACTGTGCAATCTGAGCGGATGCAGTCAACATTTTGAAACTATTTCATCATTTCATGAGGCAGGTCTTACCTTGTTTCAAAGTAGATTAGCCAAATTCCGAACGTAGGAATGTTGAGGGAATTATTTAATGAACACTTCCTCATATGCCATTGAAACCAGTATGCTATTTCTCTCATGTTCTATTGGTTTTCAAATCACTTTCTTTCATTGTCCAGCAGCCATAGACACAATCCTAGTCATATTAGCAACACATGCTAGTTGTAACATCTTTAGATCTTCCCTCTTTCTAAATGTCTAAAGGATATTTTCATCTCTGTCACATGAAACAGCTCGTATTTGCGGTGGGCTTTTGAGAATGGTGTTTTCCTGCTAATTGGATTTTGGAACATTTGCACGTATAGCCTACTGCTGTGTGCACAGTGCTGTGCTTATAATGTGAAGAAGGAATAGTTTGTCAACATTTTAAGTTAAATGTTTTGATCTGTTGCATCAGCCGCATTGGTTTTATTAATAGTTTGTACAGTAGTTGTATGAATTTGGGATCTGTTTTGGAATATTTCTTTCTGGCACAAAACGACAAGCTGGCTAACTGAACTTTTGTACTATGGGGTATAGTAGCTTGACATAAGCTACTACTTTTGCTGTTCATTACTCATCTTGTTGGCTGAGGAAAAGTAAATATGGACAGTTCTTCTAACACAGGAGTGTCAAACTCATTCCACAGAGGGCCTAGTGGCTTCAGGGTTTAAGACATAAACTCAGCAAAAAAAGAAATGCCCCTTTTTCAGGACCCTGTCTTTCAAAGATAATTTGTAAAAATCCAAATAACTTCACAGATCTTCATTGTAAAGGTTTTAACCTCTTAGAGAGCGGCAGCCGAGGTGTCGGTTTTGGAGAGTCTGCCCAAAGTAAAATAGCTGCCACTCAGGCCCAGAAACTAGGATATGCACAGAACTGATAACAGAACTGATATAGCAGGCGAAAACCTGAGGAAAATCAATTTTTTTAGATGACCTTTTTTTCCAAGCTGCCAATGGGATTTGCTGTTATCTAGGACTTAGACTGCAGTACCTATGGCTTCCACTGGATGTCAACAGTCTTTAGACAAGGTTTCAAGACGTTAGGTTGAATTAGAAGCGAATAGAAGAAGAATTTAGACGTGGACCCAGGAAGTAAATAGAATGACATGCACGTTCACGGTCTCGCGCGTTCTTTGTTTTTTTCCTTTCCTATCGTTCAGGTTATCATCCGGTTGAAATATTATAGTAAATATACATAAGTGTACCTAAGGATACATTTATAAATGATGTTTGGACAAAGTTGGTAGGTATAGTTTGAACGCATACTCTTCACTGTTCAATGGGCTACTCGATGGTGGATTTTCTGAACGCGCCAACCAAACTGAGATTTATGGATATAATAATTGACTTTTTCTAACAAAATAACCATTGGATGTCTTCCTTGGACACTTGGGATGCCCTCAGCAGAAGTTCTTCGAAAGGTAAGTGATTTATTTTAGCTCTTATATGGGTTTTGTGTGACCCGCGCTGGATATGAATTTATGCTAATGTTGAAAATATGAGGTGCTATCCTCAAACAATCAAATGTTGTGCTTTCGCCGTGAAGCCTTTTTGAAATCTGACAACGCTGTGATATTGCCAAGAAGCATAGCTTTTGATGACTATGCAACACTTGTATATTGATGAATGTTTAATAATTCAACTTTTGGATTTTGAATTTGGCGCCTTACATTTCACCAGTTAGTGTCGGGAACGGGCGCTAGCGCGCCAGCGCTCCTTAATGATGCTTAAGAGGTTAAAGACCGTTTCCCATGCTTGTTCAATGAACCATAAATAATTAATGAACATGCACCTGTGGAACGGTGGTTGAGACACTAACAGCTTACAGACGGTAGACAATTAAGGCCACGTGTGAAAACTTAGGACACTAAAGAGGCCTTTCTACTGACTCTGAAAAACACCAAAAGAAAGATGCCCAGGGTCCCTGTTCATCTGCTTGAACGTGCCTTAGGCATGCTGCAAGGAGGCACGAGGACTGCAGATGTGGCCAGGGCAATAAATTGCGATGTCCGTACTGTGAGATGCCTAAGACAGGGAGACGGGACGGACAGCTGATCGCCCTCGCAGTGGCAGACCACGCGTAACAGCACCTGCACAGGATCGGTACATCCGGACCTCACACCTGCGGGACAGGTACAGGATGGCAACAACAACTGCCAGAGTTACACCAGGAACGCACAATCCCTCCATCAGTGCTCAGACTGTCCGCAATAGGCTGAGAGAGGCTGGACTGAGGGCTTGTAGGCCTGTTGTAAGGTAAGTCCTCACCAGCAACAACGTCGCCTATGGGCACAAACCCACCGTCGCTGGACCAGACAGGACTGGCAAAAAGTGCTCTTCACTGACGAGTCGTGGTTTTGTCTCACCAGGGGTGATGGTTGGATTTGCGTTTATCGTCGAAGGAATGAGCGTTACACCGAGGCCTGTACTCTGGAGCGGGATCGATTTGGAGGTGGAGGGTCCGTCATTGTCTGTGGCGGTGTGTCACAGCATCATCGGACTGAGCTTGTTGTCTTTGCAGGCAGTCTCAACGCTGTGCGTTACAGGGAAGACCTCCTCCTCCCTAATGTGGTACCCTTCCTGCAGGCTCATCCTGACATGACCCGCCATCATGACAATGCCACCAGCCATACTGCTCATTCTGTGCGTGATTTCCTGCAAAACAGGAATGGCAGTGTTCTGCCATGGCCAGCGAAGAGCCCGGATCTCAATCCCATTGAGCACATCTGGGACCTGTTGGATCGGAGGATGAGGGCTAAAGCCATTCCCCCCCAGAAATGTCCGGGAACTTGCAGGTGCCTTGGTGGAAGGGTGGGGTAAACTCTCTCACAGCAAGAACTGGCAAATCTGGTGCAGTCCATGAGGATGAGATGCACTGCTGTACTTAATACAGCTGGTGGCCACACCAGATACTGACTGTTACTTTTGATTTTGACCCCCCCCCCCCTCCTTTGTTCAGGGACACATTATTCAATTTTTGTTAGTCACATGTCTGTGGAACTTGTTCAGTTTGTCTGTTGTTGATTCTTGTTATGTTCATACAAATACTTACACATGTTAACTACTTAGGGAGCAGTGGGGTGCTAGCGCCATAGGTACTGCAGTCTCAGTCCTACATAACATTGTATGCAATAGGCACAATGGAGAAGATGCTCATTTACAAAAAAAAATTCAAATCCGGACGGATTTTCCTCCGTTTCTTTGCCTGCTATATCAGTTCTGTTATACTCACATACATTATTTTAACACTTTTAGAAACTTCGGAGTGTTTCCTATCCAATAGTACTAATTATGTGCATATCCTATTTTCTGGGCCTGAGTGGCAGGCATTTTACTTTGGGCACGCCAGACTCTCCAAAACCGTCACCTATGCAGCCGCTCCCTAAGAAGTTAAGTTTGCTGAAAATAAATGCAGTTGACAGTGAGAGGGCTTTTTTTTTTGCTGAGTTTAGGTAGCCAGTGTAGTTCTTTATCATTTTTTTCATCAGTCAAGTAAAAGGGATAAGCGAAAACCCGCAGACACTAGGTGCGCCATGGAATGAGTTTGACCCGCGTTCTAAGATCTTCAATGTGCGCTTCGGAATTCGATACGAAGTACATGCCCAGTTGCATCCCGACCTTTCTGTGTTCACTTGCAATTTGAAGAGGTGATGCTTGAGAAGGACCCGATCACGTGACGGGCATTGGCTAATATGAAATTAGATATCTGAGAGAGCCATGTGAGTGGCTTCGGAGCATTGCAATTGGCAGCTGGGAGAAAGGAATTATAATTGTTATATTCAGCCCAAGGGCATAACGTCCAGTTTGGCCGCAAGGCATGGAATTCAAGGCCCTAAATTGCAGCCCTCCTATCCTCGCGAAGTAGAATAATAGCCTAGGCTATACAGTGTCGCTTGGCAATGCACTTTTATAAATGCCCATGTAGTAACCTACCATTTGTAAAATAATCTACCGTTAATCCTTGTCATTTGGTTACATTAATTTCTGTTAATGCATGTATTAAGTACAGTAATTTACTGTTCTCATTCTCGGGGTGGAAACATTATTTGCAGAGTTCACAACCTGCTATACTTATGAGAAATACGTTTTGGTTTAATTCATACCATTTATGTGCTCCATGTGGGTATATCTCTGTCCTGTTAATGTTGATGGAGCGCACGCACCTGACATGCTGAACACACCGCTTGCGTGCGCTGCAAAATAAATGTACACACACATGTTATTCAATCATTGCACCCACACTGCTTGTGCGCGAAAGCAAGCGTCTGCATGGCCAGGCGCTAAAATAGAAGTTGGTTGTATTTGTGGCGCTTAACACACTGCAAGTCCTGCCTCTAAAATCTCCTCATTGGTTTTTAGAAGGATATAAGCCGTGCAATCTCCTCATTGGTTTTTAGGAGCAAATACCCACGTGGGTGATTGAAAGATGAACTGATGTCCACAGTAAAGCTGGTTGCCAACTGCCATATGAAGTCCAAAGAAGAAAAAGAAGCCTGCAGGAAGGTGGAGAGATGATGAGAAACAAATTCGGTGTACCGTTTTATCTGTGGATTAATTGTTGGAGTAGAGGACCTTGTGCATTTCAGGTAAAATAACAACCCAATGTTTATATCCCAGGACAAATTAACTAGGAACAGCAAGCTATCTAGCTAAATTGTCATAAATGACTAATGCTTTTTGACCTGTCCCGAAATTAATATAATTAGTTGAGGTTTTTTTATATTTCAACCTGCGTGTCCTGATCGCTTCTGGTGTGGGTGAACAAAAAACAGTGCGCGCAATGGCGGACGCATGTGCGCGTCCAGTTTGGTCAGCATGTGAGCATACATTGAAGAACCTGGCCTTGCAAATGTCAAATGTAGGAAAGTGCCCAGCTGGGCTTCTATTTTTTTTTTCTTCACCTCACACAGTAAGTCAACAAAGTCAGTTTTTTTTTACTTCCATTGAAATTATAATAGTTCCTCACAATATTTGAACAATGTTTTCAACACTCCCCCTCGATAATCAGCGTCGTTGATAAATAGGCTATGGACATGTAGCGTGTATTTGTTTCAATTTTAATGATTGTCAATGTCATCTTCATGCTATATCATAGCTGTCCCCTTCATGCTTTCCTTGTCAATTCATTATCTTATAGCCCACTTTCGGAAACCCTAAGGTATGCCTATGTTTTTTAATATGTTTTAAATAAATAAATATTTGCTATTGTATCCGACATATGCTGGTGGATTTTGATTCTCTCCAACCTGGCATTTCTTAGTTTGTTCATTAATATTTATAAGTAATAACCTGAATAATAGTAATGAAATGCCATGATGATAACGAAGTGTAATGGCTTGTTTCAAATAGGTTTTATTTAGAAGCATATCCATGTAAACAAGTGTACAAACAGAAATTTGACCGCAGACGGAGGAAATGTCTCAGGGATTTCCCCATAATGCCAATGGTGACTTTCAAAGTTTATAGCTTGTGATGGGAGATAACTGATGATGGATCAACAACATTGTAGTTACTCCACAATAGTAACCTAAATGAGAGTGGGGAAAAAAAGGAAACCTGTACAGAATATTCCAAAACATGCATCCTGTTTGCAATAAGGCACTAAAGAATAACTGAGAAAATGTGGCAAAGAAATTAACTTTATGTCCTGAATACAAAGCCTTATGTTTGGGGCAAATCCAACACAACTCATCACTGAGTACCACTCTTCATATTTTCAAGCATGGTGGTGGCTTCATTATGTTATCGGTACGCTTGTCATCAAGGACTAGCTTGTCGCGTCATACACAAGAAGACTTAAGGCTGTAATTGCTGCCAAATGTGCTTTAACAAAGTACTGGGTAAAGGGTCTGAATACTTATGTAAATGTGATATTTCGTTTTTTAATCTGAACCTGTTTTTTCTTTGTTATTATGGGGTATTGTGTGTTTTATTTATTTATTTTTTTGTTGGTTTAACATTTTCAAACGAACAAAATTCCTAAACAAAACCACGTGTCCATGCAAGTCATTTGTTTATTGGACAAAAATGCTCACGTTAAATCCATTTATGACTATCATCACTTGTGTCCCAATCTTCATATTACTTTCGCTTTGGAAACTGCACAATAGTCGCTCTATCAGCGACGTGAATAGGCTATATTCAGTACCCTATATCCCCAGGAAATTGCCCTGTCTTCCCTAATCTGCATCGGATGCGCTCATAAATGCATTGCTACTCACAATGTTTCAGAGACGGGGCATAAAATGAACATCACCCCCCACCCCACTCCCCCAAATGCGGGTAGATTTTGGCATTGGCGGGTAAGAATGTCTAATATACCAGCCACGTTGACGGGTGGTCACACTCGGGGCTCTACAGTATGAGCATTTTATAAGAATTGTCAAAAGTCAAGTATGGGCACATGTGAGTTGTATAGTTAAATAAATGCTACAGTAACTGTTTTCAAAGTATGTCTGCCGGGGGGTGCGCGCAATTTAATATTAGGAAAGTGTTCCTAATGTTTGGTATACGCAATGAAAATTGCACAAGAATGATACATTTGTGGGCTATTTTAATGTATTGTTTTCTCTTTATTCAACCCACCCTCCCTTCATCCACACAATATTTCATGACACTAAGCCCGCATGTCCTGCAGATATGACTGCGGGTTGAGTCAACTCGCGCATCTCTAGCCCAGACACCCAGTGCAAGATAAGTGTCACGTTGCACTCGCGCTGTAAGGGGGACATTGGCTGTGCTGGTACGGACTTGATCAGTGAGACACATTTGACAGAAGTTCCGAAAGTAACAAAAATTCTATTACCTAGCAGTTTTTCATGTTCTATTATTGAAAAAGTACCGAAGATTCGGGATACCATGCAGCACTAGTACTTAGGTAATAACGGCTGAATGCTTTCAAAAACGTGCTGCGATTTATTTATTTTGATGTACCAGAAATCACCAAAACAGGTGTGCCCTTCCTACATGTAGTATTTTAGTATACACTGTTCATATTAATGCAAAGTTCCTTTTCTTTTTCGACTTGTCACAAAAACAAGCATATGTCTGTGAAATGTCAATGAAGCACTGAACTTTCAATGAAGCACTGAACCTTTTATTTTCAAAGCCTTTTACATTTAATTCAGGCCATGTCATGCTAATTTTGGTATTTGCGAGCTTTGAAAACAACTAGGAAGACCATTACAACAAAATGTAAAATCCTCAAGTTTTGTCAAGAAAGCTGCACTGCTCTGTCAATAGAGCTCTGTGCTTATTATCGGATGTATTAAGTTACAACATTTTGGGATATAATGTTAATTATATGTTAGAGTAAGACCCCACTGAATGATTCATAACAATAATAATCATATTTGTCTTGGTGAAATGTATTTTTATACCATAAGTGAAATGTCATCACCTAAGCGTGTTTTCACCACGCTGGACAGAGTGGGTGGACACCCTACTAGTTGTCAACAGTTGTGCCCGGCTCATCTAGCTGGTAGGCAAACTAGATAATGTAAAACAACATGCTGTATAATTTGTTTTCAAAGCCTGGTAAACACAGCTACTCGTTTGACCTGTTTGGGCTTCACATGTAGCAAATTTAGCTAGCTAGGTAACTATGACAATCACAAATGAGATGACAAACCTAGCTAGCTAGGTACACATATGTATTAGGTTTTATCCATGATGTTGAAACTGACTAGCTACATATTCTTTGATTTCAGCTGGAATCATTTCGCTCCTGGATGAGGAGGAGCCCCAGCTCAAGGTATCATAAACACAGCTTGTTATCCAGTGAGAATACACCAGGGGTCACCAATCCTGGACCTAGAGTAGACCCAAATCCTGTTAGACCATGATCTTTAAATGTTATTCTAACGTTGGGATTGTTTTGCTTGTAGGAGTTTGCTCTGCACAAGCTGAACTCCATTGTCAATGACTTCTGGGCTGAGATATCGGGATCTGTTGACAAAATGTATGTTTTTTTTATTTTTTTTATAAGGAAATGAAGCACAAAATTGTCAGTTTTATTGGAAGAGGAAATTGACAAGGTAAAGTTCATGTTAAATGGGTTCATTTCTAAATGGTGTTCTCTCCTCACAGCGAGGTCCTGTATGAAGATGAGACATTTCGGAGCAGGGCTTTTGCTGCCTTGGTGGCTTCTAAAGTGTTCTACCACCTTGGGGCATTTGATGAGTCGTTGAACTACGCTCTGGGTGCAGGAGACCTTTTCAATGTCACAGACGATTCTGAGTATGTGGAGACCATTATCGGTGAGTGATGTCACAATTGCATGTTTTGGTGTCCCCAAGTACACAATCTTGATGGTGACCTCAGGGTCCTGCTGATCTTTAGGCTTCCCTTTTGTTACATTACACATAGTCACCTCAATAACGTTCAATTGATGTATACCCACTGACCAGCGTTGCTAATTCAGATATCAACTCACTGATACCACAAATCACAGCGGTTAATTATTCCTCAGCGGTATAAAGCAGTTATTTGATGACCTCGGTCTCTCCCTCTTAGCCAAATGCATCGACCACTACACCAAGCAACGCTTGGAGAATTCTGAGCTTCCCGAGGATGAGGAGAAGAAGAGCATCGACCCCCGGCTAGAGGGCATCGTCAACAAGATGTTCCTGCGGTGCCTGGGCGACCACAAGTACAAGCAGGCCATTGGCATTGCCCTGGAGACGCGGCGCCTGGACATCTTTGAGAAGACCATCCTCAAATCGGTCAGTGGTTCTCCTGGTCATCTTCTGAACCAATTCTGTTTTGGTTACACAAATTAACTTTCATTTGACTCTACTTCATGTAATCAAAATTATTAGCTTCATGAAAATCCACAGATCATGGTCTTTTTGGTTTAGCCTACATTTGGAATGTTGTGGTGTAAAATGTTTTTTCCAGTTAACAACTTACAACATTTTATGTTGAAATCCTAACCCTCTTCCTTCTTCTCGTCTTGTACAGAACGACGTTAGTGGCCTACTAGCCTACAGCTTGAAGGTCTGCATGTCACTGATGCAAAACAAGAAGTTCCGCAATGAGGTCCTCCGAGTGCTGGTCAAGCTTTACATGAATCTGGAGAAGCCTGACTTCATCAACGTTTGCCAGGTAACGGGAAGAAAGGACACTTCAAATTGGGCTCCGATTTCGTTTTTATATCCATTCAGCTTCCCACAGTTTGGTGGTAGGATGGTTCTCAGATTTCACCATCTGAAACTGTAACATCTTGACCCAGTGGAATTAGACAGTCATTCAATGGCAAATTACTTTGAAAATAAACATTGTCACATGCACACCTTATTGTTAGAGGGGTATGTGAGAAACTGCATGAGGGAAAGAGAAGACAAACACAATATTGTTCATAAACCACCTTTATTTGTAACAATGTTTTGGTCTGAGGTGGGTCTTCATCAGGACAAACAGGTTGCATGAGCCCATACTCTCATGTGTTGCCAGCAGAATCAGTCGCTTTGAGGCTGACTAGAGATTACCGGTCTTCATTCCCCCCCCACCTAAATCTCTTTTTGTTTTGGTTACTGCAATTCAGATTTTAGCTGCAAGTGTGTACAATGTCAAATAAATACACTTTACTAATACAAGGACGTAACCACTTGACCACCATGCTTCACACTCAAACTTTGTCTCTCTCCCTTCTTTCTCTCCCCCACAGTGCCTGATCTTCCTGGATGACCCACAGGCGGTGAGTGACATCCTGGAGAAGCTGGTGAAGGAAGACAACCTGTTGATGGCCTACCAGATCTGCTTCGACCTGTACGAAAGCGCCAGCCAGCAGTTCCTCTCCTCCGTCATCCAGAACCTGCTCACTGTGGGCACGCCCATCCCTGCTGTGCCCGGCTCTACCAACACGGGCACTGTGCCCACCCTGGACAAAGACAGGTAGGCGAGGCGGAGGGTACAGTCTCAGGGTGTGAGGGGTAGGGAAAGGAATAAAAAAGGGGTTAAGGAAAGATGGAGGGAGAAGGGAAAATGGGTAGAAAATGTAGTAAGAGGTGTTAAAATTGCACTTCGGTGTAGGCAGAATATCTTGACTCTTCACAAGTAATTTACTGTGAAACGAAGTTGATTTTTGACAAGTTTAGCCAATCAGGATTGTATTTTATCTTTAAGTTTCATGGAAATGATCATATTTTCTCCTTTGTCTCAGTGATGCTATGGAGACGGACGATAAGGCCGGCAGCTCCCCTGCAGGAAAAGCAGCAGACGTGAGTACGAAAGACTCCATGTTACCCCCACCTCTACTTGATGGTTGTCTTTTACAATTTTAAATGGTTGTTGTTACCCAAAATAATTGGTCAGCCCTGCCTCTGCTTGCATAGAACGACGAGCCGAAGGACCAGAATGAAAAGATTACAAAAATTCTCAGCGGCGAAATGGCCATCGAATTGCATCTACAGTTCCTCATCCGGAACAACAACACAGACCTAATGATTCTCAAGAACACAAAGGTAAAGGATGCCAGTATGAGTATTAGACATACAGTACCAGTCTCAAGTTTGGACACCTACTCACTCAAGGGTTTTTCTTTTATTTTTTACTAATTTCTAAATTGTAGAATACTGGGGTAAACATCAAAACGATGAAATAACACATGGAATTATGTAGTAACCAAAAAACTCAAAATATATTTGAGATTCTTCAAAGTAGCCACCCTTTGCCTTGATGACAGCTTTGCACACTCTTGGCATTCTCTCAACCAGCTTCACTTGGAGTGCTTTTCCAACTGTCTTGAAGGATTTCCCACATATGCTGAGCACTTGTTGGCTGCTTTTCCTTCACTCTTTTTTTATTTGTATTTATTTCACCTTTATTTAACCAGGTAGGCCAGTTGAGAAGTTCTCATTTACAACTGCGACCTGGCCAAGCTAAAGCATAACAGTGTGACAAAAACAACACAGTTACACATAAACAAACGTACAGTCAATAACACAAAAGAAAATAGAAAGATCTATGTACAGTGTGTGCAAATGTAGAAGAGTAGGGAGGTAGGCAATAAATAGGCCATAAATGTGAAAATAATTACAATTTAGCATTAATACTGGAGTGATATATGTGCAGATGATGATGTGCAAGTAGAGATACTGGGGTGCAAAAGAGCAAGAGTGTAAGTAATAATATGTGGATGAGGTAGTCGGGTGTCCTATTTACAGATTGGCTGTGTACAGGTACAGTGATCGGTAAGCTGCTCTAACAGCTGATGCTTAAAGTTAGAGAGGGAGATA
>QNTS01001210.1:377533-449810 GCA_003317085.1 Hucho hucho | reverse complement strand
GACGGATATGTAGTGAGAGCCAGCCAATGAGAGCATACAGGTCGCAGTGGTGGGTAGTATATGGGGCTTTGGTGATAAAACGGATGGCACTGTGATAGACTACATCCAGTTTGCTGAGTAGAGTGTTGGGAGCTATTTTGTAAATGACATTGCCGAAGTCAATAGCCATCATCACTGTTATATCCTCAGAAAGCACGAGCTCCTGAGTTGGGGAAAATCTTGTGCAATACACCGACGCATGTCTTGTATTCAAGATCCTAAATGGCCTGGCTCCCCCTCCACTCAGTACTTTTGTTAAACAGAAAACCCAAACATATGGCAGCAGATCTGGTTGAAGACAGCAGAGGTGTATTTAGATGGACAGTTGGTCAGGATGATGTCTAAGAGGGTGCCCATGGTTACGGATTTTGGGTTGTACCTGGTAGGTTCCTTGATAATTTGTGAGATTGAGGTCATCTAGCTTAGATTGTAGGACGGCCAGGGTGTTAAGCAATCTGAAGATAGATGGGGGGCGATTAATTCACATATGGTGTCCAGGGCACAGCTGTGGGCTGAAGGGGGTCTATAACAAGCGGCAACGGTGAGAGACTTGTTTCTGGAAATGTGTATTTTTTTCCGTTTTGTTTGGGCACAGACCTGGATAGTATGACAACTCTGCAGGCTATCTCTGCAGTAGATTGCAACTCCGCCCCCTTTGGCAGTTCTATCTTTAGCACACTCCGGGTTGGCGGAGTGTGCTAAAGCAGTGAATAAAACAAACTTAGGGAGGAGGCTTCTAATGTTAACATGCATGAAACCAATGCTTTTACGGTTACAGAAGTCATCAAATGAGAGTGCCTGGGGAATGGGAGTGATGCTGGGGGCTGCAGGGCCTGGGTTAACTGCTACATCACCAGAGGAGGAGTAGGATAAGAGTAAGGCTAAAATCATCTGCGTTCAGAACAGAGAGTAAAGGGGGCAGGTTTCTGGGCACGGAAGGATAGATTCAAGGCATAATGTACAGACAAGGGTATGGTAGGATGTGAGTACAGTGGAGTTAAGCCTAGGCCTTGAGTGATGTTGAGAGAGGTTTTGTCTCTAGAAGCACCATTTAAGCCAGGTGCGGTCACCGCATGTGTGGGGAGTGGAACAACAGGGCTAGCTAAGGCATATTGGGCAGGGCTGGAGGCTCTACAGTGAAATAAGACAAAAATTACTAACCAAAACAGCAATAGACAAGGCATATTGACATTAGGGAGAGGCATGTGTAGCCGAGTAATCGTAGGGTCCAGTGAGTAGCTAGGCGAGCTGGAGCCACAGAGATTCAGACAGCTAGCAGCCCGGGGCTAGCAGATGGGCCTCAGGGGATGTCGCAATGGGGGAGCCTGTTGAAACCCCCTCGGACGGTCACGTCGCCAGACCAGTCATGATGGATCCGCGGCAGCAAAGTCCAGGCCAATTGACAAAAGAGTTATTGAAGCCCAGGGATTATCTGATAGATTTTTTTGGCTAGCCGGGAGATGTGCCTAGATTCGAGGCTAGCTCCAGGCTAACTGGTGCTTGCTTCCGGACAGAAGTAGCCAGCCAAGAGTAGCCAATCGAATAGCAGCTAGCTAGCTGCGACAATCCGGAGTAAAGGTTTAGAGCTTGCAGTAGGAATCCGGAGATATGGTGGAGAAAAGCAGTCCGATATGCTCTGGGTTGATATCGCGCTGTGCAGGCTGGCTGAAGCTGGCAGATGTCCCAGTTAACGGTGATGGCTAACTAGCAGTGGCTAACTGACTACTAGCTAGTAGCTAGTTAGCTGGCTAGCTTCTGAAGGGGGTTACGGTTCTAAAGTATAAAAAAATAGCAGATCCATACCGCATTGGGTGAGGCGGGTTGCAGGAAAGTATGTTCAGTCTGTAGATGGAAAAATGAGATTAAAAATATATACGAAGAAAGAAACAATATTACCTGGGACGGGACAAGACAATCAAAACATCCCACTGCTACGCCATCTTAGATTTGAAGCTCTGCGGTCCAACTCATCCCAAGCCATCTCAATTGTGTTGAGGACGGGTGATTGTGGAGGCCAGGTCATCTGATGCAGCCCTCCATCACTTTCTTCCTTGGTCAAATAGCCCGTACTCAGACTGGAGGTGTGTTGGGTCATTGTCCTGTTGAAAAACAAATGATAGTCCCACTAAGCGCAAAGCAGAGAGATGGCGTATCGCTGCAGAATGTTGTGGTGCCATGCTGGTTAAGCGTGCCTTGAATTCTAAATAAATCAGCAACAGTGTCACCAGCAAAGCACCATCACACCACCTCCTCCATGCTTCACGGTGGGAACCACACATGCAGAGATCATCAGTTCACCTACTCTGCGTCCGACAAAGACACACCGGTTAGAACCAAAAATCTTGAGTTTGGATTCATCAGACCGAAGGACAGATTTCCACTGGTCTAATGTCCATTGCTCGGGTTTGTTGGCCCAGGCAAGTCTCTTTTTCTTATTGGTGTCCTTTAGTGGTTTCTTTGCAGCAATTCGACCATGAAGGCCTAATTCACGTAGTCTCCTTTGAACAGTTGATGTTGAGATGTCTTACTTGAACTTAGTGAAGCATTTATTTGGGCTGCAATTTCTGAGGCTGGTAACTCTAATGAACTTATCCTCTGCAGCAGAGGTAACTCTGGGTCTTCCTTTCCTGTGGCGGTCCTCATGAGAGCCAATTTCATCATAGAGCTTGATGTTTTTTGCGACTACACTTGAAGTTCCTAAAATTTTCCAAATTGACTGACCTTCATGTCTTAAAGTATTGATGGACTGTCGTTTCTCTTTGCTTATTTGAGCTGTTCTTGCCATAATATGGACTTGGTCTTTTACCAAATAGGGCTATCTTCTGTATACCACCCCTACCATGTCACAACACAACTGATTGGCTCATACGCATGAAGAAGGAAAGAAATGCCACAAATTAACTTTTAACAAGGCACACCTGTTAATTGAAATGTATTCCAGGTGACTACCTCATGAAGCTGGTTGAGAGTGTGCAAAGTTGTCAAGACAAAGGGTGGCTACTTTGAAGAATCTGAAATAAAATATATTTTACGATTTGTTTAACACTTTTTTTAGTTACTACATGATTCCATATGTGTTCTTTCATAGTTTGTCTTCACTATTATTATAATACAATGTAGACCGTAGTAAAAATCAAGAAATTCTTGAATAAGTAGGTGCTCACACTCTTGACTGGTACTGTATATATTGGATATATACTGGATTTTTTTTACCTCAAGGTTAAAAGGTTTTCACACACATTTTGTTGCTTCGTCTACCTATTCCAGGATGCAGTCCGAAATTCAGTGTGCCACACAGCCACGGTCATAGCCAACTCCTTCATGCATACAGGAACCACAAGTGACCAGTTCCTCAGGTATAGCCACTATGCTATAACATCAACAACTATAACATAAACAAATGGAGACTATCGCCTTCTATTATCCAAGTATAGTTTTACATTTCTCTTTCATTGTGAGGGTGGTAGTGGGGAACATTTACCTAGTGGTGTGAGGACATAAAGGAACAACGCTGTGTTTAAATGTGTGATGTGATTTTATTCATCCTTTTAACAGAGAGAACTTAGAGTGGCTTGCAAGAGCCACCAACTGGGCCAAGTTCACAGCCACAGCCAGTCTTGGTGTCATTCACAAGGTAAACTTTTGTTGAAACAATTTGAACCTAAATGGATATCTGATTTTTATATAAAGAACCACGTTTCACCCACATCTCTGCATATTTTCAGGGCCACGAGAAAGAGGCGCTGCAGTTGATGGCCACATATCTGCCCAAAGACACCTCCCCAGGATCGGCCTACCAAGAGGGAGGCGGCCTGTACGCCCTCGGGCTGATCCACGCCAACCACGGGGGGGACATTATCGACTACCTGCTCAGCCAGCTCAAGAACGCCAGCAACGACGTGAGTGGCAACAAGCAAACGCGTCACATTTACAGCACCCAATTCCAAATCAACCCATAGCCTCCCTACCCCTTTGGTCACTTAGATCTGATCGTGTGTGTGTGTGTGTGTGTGTGTGTGTGTGTGTGTGTGTGGTGTGTAAGGAGTATAGAAATAGTTATACAAAGCCCATCAGAGGGACATCATGTCACGTTTGAGTTGGAATACAAAGTTGTCTTTGTGTCTGTGGTTTGCTTCGTTTCCTTACACAGATTGTCCGTCACGGTGGAGGTCTAGGCCTGGGATTGGCTGCCTTGGGTACGGCCAGGCAGGATGTGTACGACCTGCTCAAGTCTAACCTATACCAGGATGACGCAGTAACCGGTACATGTACCTGAACAGACAATAGGGAATTCAGTGCTATTCAAGTTTAAATGTAGCCAACTAGCATCTCTCCGTAGACTTTATAGAGTGTAACATGGGATGTCTAATCCCCATCGGTAGTGAATTCAGAAAAACATTTTGATAGAGGTCAGTGATACTAGCAAAAACAACACGGTGCTCCTATTGCCCAATAGGAGCACTGTGTTGTATATCCTATAGGAGCACCGTGTTCTATATGTAGAGGGCAGAGATCATTGCGGCGCGGTCTGCATTTTTCATACTGGGTGCAGGCGGTCAGACAGACAAATATGGAAACGGTCATCTTTCTGTTTTGTATGCGTTCTCCAATATATTGTATTAAAAGCACCTTTTTGTCACGCTATTCTCACACACACACACACACACACTCATCATTAGCTGCTTCAAGTTCAGTAGCCTATACCTCTCCTCTCCTAGTTGGGCGTGCAAGATCATGTGCGACAATAGGCTAAATGTGTGGTCTCAATTAAATGCATGGGCAGAGAAGCATGGTACAGTTTCTTTCCAAGGAAATTCACTTTAATACGATTAGGCTATAGTTTACTACAGTGTCTTGAAATAAATATTGATAATGGAAAGAAGTGGAGGGCGCTCAACCAATGTGAAATGAGGTGCGAAGGAAAAGGCGCAACGTTGCGTTTTTCTTTTAAATAAATGGATTATTGATAACCCATTTATTTGTCTCTGGCTGCAAATCGTCCCGCTCCTATAAGGTAGGCTATAGGCAAGGGGTATTCAACTCTTACCCTATGAGGTCTGCAGCCTGCTGGTTTTCTCTTCCACCTGATAATTCATTGCACCCACCTGGTGTCCCAGGTATAAGTCAGTCCCTGATTAGAGGGGAACAATTTAAAAACACGCAGTGGAACTGGCTTCGAGGTCCAGAGTTTAGTTTGATGGCTATAGTCTGGCTATGCAAAACGTTAGACAAAGTTTCCTCATCATTCTTGCTGCTTTAAGTTTCAGTAGCCTTCCTCTCCTAGTTGGGCGTGCGAGATCAGGTGCACATGTGGTCTCTATGAAAGGAATAATCCAACCCCAGAAAAAAAAAAAATAATGAAACTCCTATCAATTTGGTGAAATCCTATGTTCTATCAGTGGGTAAAATCAGTGTTCCCCTTGATTTATTTTCTAAGTGGTCCATCTGTAAAATCAGGAAATCGTGTGGGAACTTTGAACGGTGTACCTAATTATTCAACTCAGTTTCTCCTTCAAGTACCATCTCGCAATGCGCCCTGTGTGTCTGTGGAAAAGAGCCGTTGTTGCCATAGCAATGTACTCTGCACTCGCTCTGGGCAGAGAGGAACTGCAAGCTGAACTCTGAGATGAACTCCTAAATTGATAGTACAGTTTTTTTAGGCAATTTTATAGCTAGCTACTTCACATGATGATATTGACTTTGGTATTATTGTGTACAGCCATTTTAATCCTCGGGTAGCCTTTTATTTTGTTTAAATATATTTCTGGGATGGAAAACACTTAAGAGTAAACTTACGTAGAAAAGATAATAGACCTATATTTCTTTAAATAATATAATCTTTGACAACTAACAATCCCAAATAAAAGCTAGATGGAGAATTGGCAATTCCAAAAACAATGAATTCAGCAGTATTTTATGTTTGAGCAAAATAACACTTTATTCGTGGCTAAATGAATAGAATTGCCAATTAGCTTTAAAACTGCAACATGTTCTCTCAGCTGCATGTTGAAATTTGTAGAATTGCAGGAAATTGGCTTAAAAATACCAAAAAATTCTATACAGTGGCAAGATGGGGGGCCTCTAAAATGTAACCGCACTCATTGCCACGGCCCCTACATTGCTCAGCACCTAACCCCCTTTTTGATCCAGAAAAAACCCTGGTGTGCACCTACGTTTGCTAGCTACCCAGCCATCCTAGAGAAAGCATTGCACTGTGGGTTTTGTAGTCTACTTGAGCGGCAACAGAATTCCACAACGATTTTCACCTGTTACCAACCTTGTTTAACAACAAAAAAGGAAACTGATGCATTTCTTGTCATTATAACAAGGTTGGTAGCAATGTGATTATTATTTTTTTTTTATAAAAAATTCACATATTCGTGTTAATACTGTTAATCCTAGGAATTAGGGATGGGGTGTTGAAATAATTTCACTATTCGAATAGTATAATACATTTTTGTCGGGTATCGGGATATTCAAAATAAATGTGTAATTTTAAACATTCGTTTCTAACCTGAGCACTGCTACGCGAGGAAGAGGCAGGCATTCTGTTGCTGCGGAGGTGCCGGTGAGATGACTGCAAGCAGACGGAGGCAGAGAGAGACTACTCGGCTACTAGCTAACTTGTATCAGCCCCAATGTTATTCATCATCCCTTATAACAGTGCCTGTATTGACTAGAGTAGCTTAGAAAAGATGCCTAGCTAGCTAAGCCCAATCAGATAAAACGGTCTACCTGAACTCTCACTACACTTACTACACATTGAGCCTCTTTGCCGCTTTGATTGGCCAACATGAACAACAAGCTACCCACAGGACAGCTACCAGCCTTTTTATGGGGAGCATGTCATAAAAACTAAATTGAAAATATTGTTGCTTTATTAAATTTATAATTTGAAATGTCATGGTATATTCTTGTATGGAACAATCTCACATGGATATTTTAATTGATAAAAAGCCCTTTCAGTGTTAAAATAAGCCTATACATTTTCTATGCGCAAAAAATTAAGACTAAATAGAGTAAGCTATATGCATGGGTGGGGAAGCATGGGGCAGTTGTCTTCCCAAGGAAGTTAACTTCCTAATTATGATTAATCTATAGTTTAGGTCTACTACATAGTCTGGAAATAAATATTTATCACCCATATTTGTCTCTGCTTGCTCCTGTTAACTACTTACGGAGTGGTGGGGGCGCTAGCCGGTGAAATGTGAGGCGCCAAATTCAAAATCCCAAAGTTGAATTATTAAACATTCATCAATATACAAGTGTTGCATAGTCATCAAAAGCTCTGCTTCTTGGCAATATCACAGCGTTGTCAGATTTCAAAAAGGCTTTACGGCGAAAGCACATTTGATTGTTTGAGGGTAGCACCTCTAATATTTACGCATTAGCATAAATCCATAACCCAACACGGGTCTCAAAAAACGCATAAAATCGCTAATATAAAATCCCTTACCTTTCGAAGAACTTCTGCTGAGGGCTTCCCAAGTGTCCAATGAAGACAATCCATGCTTCTTTTGTTAGAAAAAGTCATTTATTATATCCATAAATCTCAGTTTGGTTGGCGCGTTATGATCAGAAAATCCACCGTTGAGTCGCCCATTGAACCGTGAAGAGAACGCGTTCAACCTATACACTTGTCCAAGAACAATCAAACATCATTGATAATGTATCCTTAGGAACACTTTTATGTATATTTACTATAATATTTCAACCGGATTATAAACTGGACGATAGGAAAGGAAAAAACCACAGCGCGCGCGAGCCCGTGAACGTGCATCCTCTTCTGTTTACATCCGATGACTAGTTCGAAATTCTTCTTCTATTACCATCCAGAGCAACCTAACATCACCAAACACTGTCTAGAGACTGTTGACATCCAGTGGAAGCAATAGGTACTGCAATCTTACTCCCATATATAGCTATTTTCAATAGGGAGGGGTTCAAAATGAGGCAATGTGTCAAACACTTTTTCAAGGACAGAAATTCCTCGGGTTTCCGCCTGCTATATCAGTTCTGTTATACTCACAGACAATATTTTAACACTCTTAGAAACTTCAGAGTGTTTCCTATCCAATAGTACTAATTATGTGCATATCCTAGTTTCTGGGCCTGAGTGGCAGGCCTTTTACTTTGGGCAGGCCAGACTCTCCAAAAGCGACACCTCAGCTGCCGCTCCCTAAGAAGTTAAAGGAACAGTCCACCCAAAACCACTAATTCCTTTAATTGACAGTGTTAAATAACACTGTGAGAACAATATTATTATAAATCATTTTGGCGTTTATATTAAGGTTGGTAGCAACATGGAAAATCGTTATGGAAATCTGTTTCAGCTCAAGTCGACTCATCTACAATGCAATGGTTTCTCTGTTGAATGGATAGCTAGCAAATGTAGACAAAGACAATATCAGCATGCAACGTAGCTAGTTAGCTTTAAAATTGCCTAAACAAACTGAACTATCAATTTAAGAGTGTACAATCTCACCATGTTCAACCTGCAGATAGATGTGCCTCACAGAGAGGAGTCTAACATTCCCAACGGTAGATATACGTTTGAGAAGATGGGGAAACGTTGCCCATCCTATGTCAATGGGTCGTGCAGTGCATTCTGGGCGATTCTGGGACAAGGAGCGCTCTCCTTCAAGGAGTGAAGGGGAGTCCATTGGGCGCTAGCTCAAAAACCCAACATAAGCACGTATTTCGTCAACAAGAAGTACAACATTACAAATCTTTTCAAAGACGTGAGATAATTAACTTACTATCTGTAGTATCGTATAGCTTTGGAATCGTGACATTACATACTTTTGAGGAAAATAGGCACGTTTATCGACATACATTGACTTTGAAAAGGGATTGTGTGACAATTAGCTTAACAACTGCATGATGCAGCATGACAACTTGAACGCGATTGGTTGACAGTCTGCTGCATGGGGCGTTATGCGTTTCTTTATTCATTGTATTCCTATCTGCTTTCTATAAAATCTCTGGCAACGGCACCATGCAATGCACCCTTTACTAAAAATTGCTGGGACCATGACTGCCAAGCAAGCTGCGTCACATTCGCCTAAAATAACATTTGCGGGACTGCGGTTTTGTTCGGGACCAGATCTTGCGGGAGCGGGTGGGAGTCAGACAAAAAGCCAGCGGGAGCAGGCGGGTGCGGTATGAAAAGCTGTAGGAGTGGGTGGGATAAAGAAATCAGTCCCGCCCAGACCTCTACCATCATGTGGTGCTCATGTCTGCGTCTGTCCTCTGTTCCCAGGCGAGGCTGTGGGGCTAGCCCTGGGGCTGGTCATGCTGGGCTCGAAGTCAGCACAGGCCATTGAGGACATGGTGGGCTACGCCCAGGAGACGCAGCACGAGAAGATCCTGCGTGGCCTGGCTGTTGGAATCGCCATGGTCATGTACGGACGCATGGAAGAGGCAGACACGCTCATCGAGAGCCTCTGCAGAGACAAGGTAACAGTCGGACTTGGCACACATTCACGCGCACACACTCTTCTTCCATTATGCCTGGTGATGATGGGTATATGGCTTCTTAGCACTTTGCATTGTAAGGTGAGAAACTCGCCTTATCTGCTACCACCATATTTATTCACATTTTAATCCTTGGCTATGCACCCATGACAGTTAACCCTTTTGCCTATTGTTGCCAAATGTGGTTGCTTTTGCTTTTTCCAGCCTATATTCATCTGTTTCAATTTACTGTGACAATGAATACCTGTCTTGAACTGTACAGCTCTGGAAGAAATTAGGAGACCGCTGCATATTTTTCTTAAATCAGCATCTACATGTATGGCTTCCATTCCAGTGTCTGTTGAATTTCAACACAGGCACACCTCATTCTACTGAATGAGGTACTGATTAGGTGATCACCTGAACCAAATCTTATTTAACGAGCAAAAGTATAAAAAACACTGCTGTGGTCATCACTATCCTCTTGCAATAGGACCAGCTGGATGGCAAAAACAGTGCTAGTAGTACCTAAAAAGTAATTTGAATTAAAAAATAACAATTGACCATGCCAAAAGAGTTGAAAAGGAATGTTTTGAGTGTGGAAAAGAAGGGTTTACTGGCAGAGGGATACAGTGAGCGTCAGGTTTCTTCCATCCTTAAAATTTCAAAGACTTTAGTTCATAAGAACAAGATCAAGCAGCAGACATTGGGGACAACAAGCTACAGACCGGCAGAGGGCGAAAACGACTCCACTGACTGGGATGACCGCCAACTCATTTGAATGTCACTCAACAACCGTAGGATGAAATCAAATGACCTACAAAAAGAATGGCAAACGGCAGCTGGGGTGAAGTGTATGGCGAGGACGGTTCGAAACAGGCTCCTAGGGGCAGGGCTGAAGTCGTGCAAAGCTAGAAAAAAGACCATCAATGAGAAACAAAGAAGAGCCAGGCTGAGGTTTGCAAAAGACCATAAGGATTGGACCGTAGAGGACTGGAGTAAGGCAATCTTCTCTGATGAGTCCAATTTTCAGCTTTGCCCAACACCTGGTTGTCTAATGGTTAGACGGAGACCTGGTGTCTCGCACCCACTGTGAAATTTGGTGGAGGATCGGTGATGATCTGGGGGTGCTTCAGCAAGGCTGGAATCGGGCAGATTTGTCTTTGTGAAGGACGCATGAATCAAGCCATGTACAAGGTTGTCCTGAAAGAGAACTTGCTTCCTTCTGCTCTGACAATGTTCCCCAGCGCTGAGGATTGGTTTTTCCAGCAGGACACTGCTCCATGCTACACAGCCAGGTCAATCAAGGTGTGGATGGAGGACCACCAGATCAAGACCCTGTCATGGCCAACCCTGCCATGGCCTGAACTCCATTGAAAACCTCTGGAATGTGATCAAGAGGAAGATGGATGGTCACAAGCCATCAAACAAAGCCGAGCTGCTTGAATTTTTGCGCCAGGGGTGGCATAAAGTCACCCAACATCAATGTGAAAGACTGGTGGAGAGCATGCCAAGACGCATGAAAGCTGTGATTGAAAATCCAGGTTATTCCACCAAATATTGATTTCTGAACTCTTCCTAAGTTAAAACATTAGTATTGTGTTGTATGAAAATGAACTTATTTTCTTTGCATTATTCGAGGTCTGACAACACTGCATCTATTTTGTTATTTTGACCATTTTCTGCAAATAAATGCTCTAAATGACTATTTTTATTTGGAATTTGGGAGAAATGTTGTCAGTAGTTTATAGAATAAAACAAAAATGTTCATTTTACACCAACACATACCTATAAATAGTAAAACCAGAGAAACTGATAATTTTGCAGTGGTCTCTTTAATTTTTTCCAGAGCTGTATATTTCTACACTGAGGTTGGAATAAAATTGTGAAAAGGCTGATGATGCCCTTTTAGTGTAAAAGCTGTTCACTTGAAATTTCGACCTGTTTTGGTGGGTGTCGGCCTGCCCGGTGACTACATCAGACGGTAAATGAGCTAATAGACCAATAAGAGAGTTCCATACCTCTGCCAATAACAGCTAAATTTCAGTTTTCCCCATTTAAACCACTCCCAGACAGTTACTCTTTGCTATGAAGGAATTTGTTTCTTTTTGGATATTTTGATTGAAACAATCACCGTAAGGTTCTTAATTGTTACCAATAAATGATTTGATATTGAGATGAAATTGTCTGCATTGGACCTTTTTTAAAATGTGCTAGATGTCAAATAAGATAAGTAAGTAGACGTTGTTGACCACACATTGTTGCCATGGCTAGACTTACTGCTGCAGACTCGTCTCTTAACTAAGGCTCTGTGTTCTGTCACTCTGTCTGCTCTAGGACCCAATCCTGCGACGCTCCGGAATGTACACAGTGGGCATGGCCTACTGCGGCTCCGGAAACAACAAGGCCATCAGACGTCTGCTGCATGTGGCTGTAAGTATCCTCCTTTCCCTTTTCTCACGCAAGACATCGACAACCAGGTAACAGAGAACGCCATGGATAGCCAAGCTATTAAGTATTGTAATTGCGAGGACGGTTATGACAGACTACTATGTGTTGGTACACTATATACAAAAGTATGTGGACACCCCTTCAAATTATTGGATTCCAAACTGCCTCTGGAAGCAACGTCAGCACAAGAACTGTTTGTCGGGAGCTTCATGAAATGGATTTCCATGGCTGAGCAGCTGCACACAAGCCTAAGATCACCATGCGCAATATCAAGCGCTGTCACTCTGGAGCAGTGGAAATGTGTCTCTGGAGTGTTGAATCAAGCCTCACCATCTGGCAGGCCGACGGACAAATCTGGGTTTGGCGGATGTCAGGAGAACGCTACCTGCCCCAATGCATAGTGCCAACTGTAACGTTTGGTGGAGGAGGAATAATGCTCTGGGGCTGTTTTTCATGGTTCAGGCTAGGCCCCTTAGTTCCAGTGAAGGGAAATCTTAACGCCACAGCATACAATGACATTCTAGACAATTCTGTGCTTCCCACTTTATGGCAACAGTTTGGGGAAGGCCCTTTCCTGTTTCAGCATTACAATGCCCCTGTGCACAAAGCGAGGTCCATACAGAAATTGTTTGTCGAGATTGGTGTGAAAGAACTTGACTGGTCTGCACAGAGCCCTGATCACATCCCCATCTAACACCTTTGGGATGAATTGGAACGCCGACTGCGAGACAGGCCTAATCGCCCAACATCGGTGCCCAACCTCACTAATGCTCTTGTGGCTGAATGGATGCAAGTCCCTGCAGTAATGTTCCAACATCTAGTGGAAAGCCTTCCCAGAAGAGTGGAGGCTGTTATCACAGCAAAGGGGAGACCAACTCCATATTAACGCCCATGATTTTGGAATGAGATGTTCAACAAGCAGGTGTCCACATACATTTGGTCATCTAGTGTATATTTTTCGCGATAATGAAATCCTTTGGTAGTACAGGAAGCCCAAATAGACACATTTAATGTTATTGTTACTGGGTCCGGTGATTGTTCCTACAGATGGCAGCCTGCATAAGCTAAAGATGTGATTATGCTTTGATATGAGCGGTTTATCAACAAAAGTATAGGCTTCTCCCAAATCTTTGATATTTTGCCTGATTGGGAGTTTTTCATTTTTGCTTTTGTGCTGCAAAATTATTAGTAGTGGATGTTACAGTATCTCCTTGCCCCACCGCATTCTTCCTGCTGTTAATTCATCGTTCGCTACCTTTCAGGTGAGCGACGTGAACGATGATGTCAGAAGGGCAGCGGTGGAGTCCATTGGATTCATCATGTTCAGGTAAGACCTTGGCCCTATGCAATCCTGTATACCTCTATATCCTCTATGTAATCCCCTTTTCGCCCAGCTGAGGTCCCCCTACTTTCAGCCTCTTGGTCCACTGTTAGTCTCAGGCAAGCGAACTCTGATTAATCAGCCCCGACTTGTATAAACATAGACGGCATTCTTCCCATATCCCGGGAATACTTTCCAAATGCGTTTGGAGTATGTCCTCGAATGGGTATTGTTGGCAGTTTATGTAGCCTCCGCCCCCTCATCCCGACCGTTAAAACATCCAAAGCAAACAGTGAGATAGATATCTTCCGCCCAGACCTCAGATTAATAGATGGGGCTTTTCCACTTGTGAATGGGGCTGTTACCCACCTTCGGCCCAGAGGTTAATCCATGTTCTCCCGTCAAGAATTAGGTTTTCACATGTCTTCACCACAGCCTGTGGAATTGTCACCTTGCTTGGCTATAGAGTTAATGTTGTCTGAACACTGTTTTGGGTTTTAAGTAACCAAGCACATGCAGTATATTTAAGTTTAAGCCCAGATGGAGCTCTGGGCTGATCTATGTTTTCTTATAAGCTGAATTGTTTATGTAAGTGCTGGGTGTCAATTGTCATTTTAAAAACAAACACTGTTAAATGTTTTGAAAGTGTGATTAAGTTTCAGAAATGTGAGAACTTGTTTGATGTTCAAGTTAAATCTATTGAGCATGAAAACCACCCTTGTGTTGGTCCGTGCAATGGTTGTCGGTAGTCTTTTCCAATTATTAAGTGTCATTCATGATCAAAGATATGACACATTTTGAAATGATTTTACCCTTGAGTATTTCATTGCATCCTTATAGCTTAGCCTACCTCAAGGAGCTGAAACTATCCCTCACTTTCCTACAGGGTTGGCACTCTTAAGTGATCCCCATGTGATTGGTTTTCATGTGGAATATCAACATGACGTAATGACCATCTCTTCTGTCAAATCAAAGACAGAATTTAGATGCACTTTTAGCTGAGAGGTTATAATTACTTCCTGGCTCTCCTTACAGGTAGTTCAGTGTCTGAGGACATTCTTTCATGTCGTCCTCTTGAGTCACACATTCTTCTTTTCCTTCTGTTTACGGAGGCTCATCACTCATTCTCTGGTGTGAATTTACCCATCAGGCAGCACTGCAGCATTAAACAGTGCGCTGGGCCAAGCGGAGGAACATGGGGGTCTATTTTAAGCCCAAAAAAGGTTATGCGATATTGCCATGATCAATTGGCTGTTAGGTAAACTGTGTGTAAATCCTGCTGTGTTTAGAGAGCCTCCTGAGCAGCAACAATCTCCCCCCCTCCATTCTTAGTCTTGGGAAGCCAGGATGTGGTGCTCAGAGCCGCTGTCTCTGAGTGGGCCAGAAGTCAAAGGTCAGAGTGACTGCTCCAAAAGGCCATGGGTATATTCTTCCCCATTGGCTAATCTCATGATCGCAGATATATGCATTGAAAGTTCTGAGAAGGTTCTGTATGAACCAAATGTGGGCTATTGCATTACATTTCAATGCAGGGTGGTACACCCTGTGTACTTAATATTATTATAGATTTTATGCTATGGACTCCGGAATTAGTTAAACTCACCCCAAAATAATACATTTTTTGGTTTATTATGTAAATTCCTTTGTTTTTGCTTAGTGACGTCACTTCATTCACTGGTATGGATTTTGTCATGGAGAATTTTTGTCAAAATGCCCTCTTTTATGGCCACTCCTAAAGCGATCATGACACTAGGCACTTAACTTCAGGATTCGGCCTCCTTGTAGTCATTGTTTGTGATTATGAACTCCTGAGTTAGCGTGGGGGTTTATGGTGTGTTTATTTTGGCTCCCCTGTCCTTTTAGCAAAATGTCCTTTCATAGGGTAGCCGGAGGCAAAGTCATTAATATTCATGAGTTACTTTGGGTGATTGGTTGAGCCTTCTTGGGTGTGACGTCACACAGATGTGCTGAGAGCCATCTGTTTAGTTGCTCGCGGGCATGAGCAATGAGCACCGTACGACTTGGGAAACCCAGCTTCAGCTGAATTAATTAATTGGGAAATAAATGAAAACCTCACCAGCTAGCTACCAATCTATTTTAGTTTCATTGTCCGATCTTTCATAAAGAGCCCACTAATTGTTTTTTGTGCAAGACGTTGCATGCATCAAGCAATGGTTGCATGCCATGTCATTGACTGTCATCGTTTGACCGATTTTGCAATAACTAACAGATGATGTGGTTAGCTGTTAGTTAAAATACCTATCCAGGTGTTGTAAAATCTGGGCAGATTGGGCAGAGGAACGCAACCTAAGTCTGTGTCCATGCATCAGCTCTTGAGTATAGCTAACGTTATGGTACTGACACACTGATAAATCTGACTGCCGATAAGGACTTTGCACAGTAGGAGGCCATTCCTTCTCTTCCTAGAACAAAAGATGTCTCTGCTGTGTACCGACCTGGTACCGACAAACCTGACGTTTCTACTTGTAGAATCAGAATGCTTGTCAGTTGCCGAGAGAACTTGACTTAGAGCCAATCAGAGAGCACAAACCTCCACATAAGGAAGCCGACAGAAGTGGCGGAAAAAGGGCACTTTTCCCAGTGTTATCCACCCCCTTTTCATCAGAATTTTTCATTCTAAATAATAAAGCTGCATAATACATATTTTTTTCTAAAGCAAGTCATCTTTTACATCTGGTTTTGTGCATGGATTTTTCTGTTAGATTTAGTTTGATAGTTTGCACCTGCTCATTATTTATTTAGTTAGCTAACGTTAGCTTGCTAACTGAGCCAGGCAGTGTGAAACGAATGGGTTGGTAGGTGCAGCACAATGCGCACAACACAAAATGCTTTACCAAGCTAGCTATCTAGCAAATTCCTTCCATAATGTCAGTGCCTTTTCACTTGCTAGCTAATGTTAGCTAAACGGTTAGCATCGCCATTAAGCACAACATCGCTAGCTAGCTACTCCATGTACTCTCGAAGAGGGAGCTGCTTCATTCAGGAACAAATCCATTGTGATTTAATTATGTTTCTAGTTATCTAGTTGTGGCCATCTGGTTAGTCCCTGCCCGTCTTCCGAAAACATCTGAAACCCACATCTTCAGAGTATTTTAAATAATCCAACAGCACCCCCCTCAGATTTCCTCAATAAAGTAGCTATGGTTGAGATATGTGGTTGTTCCACCTAGCTGGGGTGGTCATGGCATTTTGTCAGCTGGTTGTCATCCAAATGACTGCTGATCTGACAGTAATTAACCGTTAATTAACAAACATGTTTAGCGTCTGTTGCGCGCCTTTGGAACATCTACATAAAAAAAAAATATATATATATATACACATCCGTTTAATATACACCATCACAATAAATCCATTTATTTTAGACAGGTCTAAAGAAAAATATGATTTATTTTTTCTCAGAAGAACAGATATGAGTTGGCCTACTGTATGTTATCTGGCTATGTGCTGTATGCTAGTTAATTTAGTGGACTAAATATGCTTAAGTCTCGTGCCATTATTTTAAATGATTTTATATTGAGAATAAAATAATTGAACTTGGCTGAAAATAAAATAGAAAGGATATTTTTATCCATTCTGGAGCGAGTGCAAATGATGTGTCAAACAAGTCCTATACGCTAGATTTAGTTATTTGGTAACTTTATTTGGGAATGATACAAACCTTCGAACTCCAAAATAAATATGGGCTGCATGATGCGACTATAAGCTATTGATGATTTGTCGCAAAAAAGCTTGCGCTCTGTTCTTGCCTCAGGCTACACACGCTGTTCTCACATCAAGTGATCATATTTTCACCCATCAGACTATTCTCAATTTAATCTTGTCTTTACTAGTATGTAAAATTTGTTTCGATTTAGAATGGTCCATCCCATTATCAAATTTGGGGGAAAAAAATACATGTAATCCGTATGCACTCGAATAGCGAATGAAGGACGCTTTCTTGCAGTCCATTTTAATAGCTGAGCATGTGCTTAATATGAGCAGCTGAGAAATAAATATAGTAGCTGCTAGGATCCTCCTTTTTAGTGGCAACTATCAAAACTCTGCTTTAACACAGGATTGCAGATAGAAATGTCTGGGCTTATAAGAACACTTACACTACATGGCCAAAGTATGTGGACACCTGCTCGTCGAACATCTCATTCCAAAATCATGGGCATTAATATGGAATTAGTACCCTCTTTGCTGCTATAACAGCCTCCACTCTTCTGGGAAGGCTTTCCACTAGATGTTGGAACATTGCTCCAGGGACTTGCATCCATTCAGCCACGAGCATTAGTGAGGTCGGACACTGATTTTGGGCGATTAAGCCTGGCTCGCAGTCGGTGTTCCAATTAATTCCCAAAGGTGTTCGATGAGGTCAGGGCTCTGTGCAGACCAGTCAATTTCTTCCACACCAATCTCGCCAAACAATTTCTGTATGGACCTCGCTTTTTGCACAGGGGCATTGTCATGCTGAAACAGGAAAGAGCATTCCCAAAACTGTTTCCACAAAGTTGGAAGCATAGAGTTGTCTAGAATGTCATTGTATGCTGTGGCGTTAAGATTTCCCTTCACTGGAACTAAGGGGCCTAGCCCGAACCATGAAAAACAGCCCCAGGCCATTATTCCTCCTCCACCAAACTGTGCATTGGGGCAGGTAGCGTTCTCTCCCAATCCCAGGTTAGTCCGTCGGACTGCCAGATGGTGAAGCGTGATTCATCACTCCAGAGAACGCGTTTCCACTGCTCCAGAGTCCAATGGTGGCGAGCTTTACACCACTCTAGCTGCTTGGCATTGGTCATGGTGATCTTAGGTTTGTGTGCGGCTCCTCGGCCATAGAAACCCATTTTGTGAAGCTCCTGACGAATAGTTAATGTTCTGACGTTGCTTCCAAAGGTAGTTTGAAGCTCGTTATTGAGTGTTGCAACCGAGGACATATGATTTTTACGCGCTTCAGCACTTGCCGGTCCCATTCTGTGAGCTTCTGTGGCCTACCACGTCACGGGTGAGCTGTTGTTGCTCCTAGATGTTTTCACTTCACAATAACAGCACACACAGTTGACAGGGGCAGCTCTAGCAGGGCAGAAATTTGACGAACTGACTTGTTGGAATGGTGGCATCCTATGACTGTGCCACGTTGAAAGTCACTGAGGTCTTCCGTGCGGGCCATTCTACTGGCAATGTTTGGCTATGGAGATTACATGGCTGTGTGCTCGATTTTTATACAGCTGTCAGCAATGGGTGTGGCTGAAATAGCCGAATCCACTAATTTGAAGGTGTGTCCACATACCACATACTTCCAAACACTGTTTGAGGAGCATGCAGTCTCTCTGCGCGACAGGTAATATTCCGCCCAAACTCTGTATGCAATGGGCTCCCCAACCCTGTTCCTGCAGCTACCTATGGTAATGTTTTCACAACTTAACATATTTCATTAAGCTGTTGACAGCCCCTCTCTCTGCACGCTCAAGATAGTAATGAAGTAATGAATGAAGAGAGGAGGAGATGGAGGAGATGGAAATGCACAGTTGTGAGATATTCTGTATCTGAAGGTAATGTGTCTGCCTATTAATTATGAAAATACATTCACTATAATTGTAGGCCAACTCTGTAAGCCGCCCTGCAAAATCAATGAGCCAATAGCGTTGCCTAGGCCTATACTTTCTCTCCCAGACTCATGCTACACTCCAAACATTCTATTCATAAGGCAACCAGCCCATCCAGTATGGATAATAATACAGTCCACACTCAAAAGAGATTACTCAAATTTATTTAATTCTGGAGTATAGCCTAGACCAATTATTTACCAAAGACATTTTTAAATATTTTATCAGCAACTATCACTCCTGTGTTCCAATGGCACGTTGTGTTAGCCTTTTAAAATGATAAACTTCGATTAGCTAATTGATCATTAGAAACCCCTTTTGCAATTATGTTAGCACAGCTGAAAACGGTTGTGCTAATTTAAAGAACCAGTAAAACTGGCCTTCTTTAGACTAGTTGAGTATCTGGAGCGTCAGCATTTGTGGGTTTGATTACAGGCTCAAAATGGCCAGAAACAAAGAACTTTCTTCTGAAACTCGTCAGTCTATTATTGTTCTGAGAAATGAAGGCTATTCCATGCGAAAAATTGCCAAGAAACTGAAGATCTCGTACAGCGCTGTGTACTACCCCCTTCACAGAACAGCCCAAACTGGCTCTAACCAGAATAGAAAGAGGAGTGGTAGGCCCCAGTGCACAACTGTGCAAGAGGACAAGTACATTAGTGTCTAGTTTGAGAAACAGACGCCTCACAAGTCCTCAACTGGCAGCTTCATGAAATAGCACCCGCAAAACACCAGTCTCAACGTCAACAGTGAAGAGGCGACTCCGGGATTGCAGGCCTTCTATGTTTAGAAAGGAACCAAGATATTTTTCCAACATTCATGCAATGCACTCTGTTTTTTTACCATTAGCAGGACAAGCCATTCTATCAATGTGTTATCAGACAGCTATACTGAACAAAAAATGTAAATGCAACAATTTTTTAAGATTTTACTGAGTTACAGTTCGTAAGGAAATTAGTCACTTTAAATTATGCCCTAACTTAGGGATTTCACATGACTGAGCAGGGGCACAGCCATGTGTGGTCCTGGGAGGGCACAGGCCCACCTACTTGGGAGGTAGGCCTACCAACTGGTGAGCCAGGCCTTGCCAATAAGAATGAGTTTGTTTTTTCCCCCACAAAAGGGCTTTATTACAGACAGAAATACTCCTCAGTTTCATCAGCTGTCCGGTTGGCTGGTCTCTCCGACGATCCCGGATGTGGAGGTCCTGGGCTGGCGTGGTTACACAGTCTGCGGTTGTGAGACAGGTTGGACATATTACCAAATTCTCTAAAACGATGTTTGAGGCGGCTTATGGTAGAGAAATTAACATTAAATTATCTGGCAACAGCTCTGGTGGACATTCCTGCAGTCAGCATGCCAATTGCACGCTCCCTCATCTGTTTCATTGTGTTGTGTGACAAAACTGCACATTTTAGTGGCCTTTTATTGTCCCCAGCACAGGGTGCACCTGTGTAATGATCATGCTGTTTAATCAGCTTCTTGATATGCCACACCTGTCAGGTGGATGGATTATCTTGGCAAAAGAGAAATGCTCACTAACAGGGATGTAAACAGAATTGTGCACAGCATTTGAGAGAGAGCGAAGCTTTTTGTGCGTATGGAAAATGTATGTGATCTTTATTTCAGCTCATAAAGTATGTGACCAACACTTTACATGTTACGTTTTATATTTTTGTTCAGTATAGATATACCTACTTACATTTTGTAAGCTAATAGATTACAATTATTGTCGCATCTTTTAACTAAATGCAATCTGAAAATACTAAACATGTAAATATTATTGGTAACAGAATAAATGAAGAAGAATAACTGCAGATTAAATAATGCTGTAATTTATAATTACAGCATTATAATTCCAGCGCCCTGTGTGTCCTAATGTAGGCTATTGCCCCTTTTAAGAGCTACAATTTATTTTGTAGGCATACCTTGTTGTGATTCTTACCAAATATGTTGTCTTTTCACACTTCAAACCCCAATTAAATAAACAACTGATTAAGCTATTTTAGCCTATAGTTCACATATTGCAAACAAATAATCTGAACTAAAATCTTTACACATATTTTGGCATTTCTGTGCATTCTTGACAATCCCTAATCCATATCCAAAAACGGCACGTTTCTTCCGCGAACCTGCACATCTTCTCTCTTGTGGCACCAATGTGAGGGTTTATGGCAGGGGAAACGGTGTTGCAGTAGTCTAGTGTGTGTGGTGTGGGAATATTGACAAGTGAACTTGGAGAGCATTTCGAGAGGTTGTCTGACCTGAACTCAGACCACCTCTTAATTGTATTTTCAGTTCGCTTTGGGAGCTCTTTTGAGGGGTCTGAGTTCATACTGGACAAAAAATTAAGCGAACGGCACTGAATTTACCAAAATTGGCAGACATTTCGCTGCGGTCAAGACTCGTGACTGCCGGTGTGGCGGTAATATGGTCACCGCAATCGCTCTAGTCCCATCTAGCTATTTTAAAGGGATAATCTACCCCCAGAAATAAAAAATCATGAAACTTCTGTTAATTTTCTGAAAGCCTATGTTTTATCAGTAGGTAAAAATAGAACTCCCCATGATTTAATGAATAAATTGTCCGTCTGTGAAATGACGAAATTGTGTAGGAACGCGTCATAGCTACATGGTTCTCGTCGCTGGAGATAGGGGATAACACACTATCACATTTCATAGCCCTTTGAAAACAATTACCTGCACTCCAGATTGCCAAAAGGCCAATGGATAGTATGGGCACACATGTCTAGAACACATCCATCCGTTTTATATCGTCATAACAAAGTATAGATTTCACTTGGATGTGTTCAATCTTAACAGTGTACCAAATTATTCAACTCCGTTTGTCGTTCAAATACCATCTCGCAGTGCGTCTGTGGGAAACGTGGGAATGGGCCGTTACTGCCATAGCGACATACTACATTGACATTTTTGTCATTTATCCGAGTATCAACAAGGGCTTTCTAAAAATTCTAGCTAGCTAGCAACAAAATTAGCACAGCTTGCTAGTTAGCTTACATTAGCTACAGCAGGCACAAGCTAAATAAGCTACTGCCATCTTGTGGCCTGGAGTATTAAACAACGTAAAATTATTCTACTGTAAAATGTCAATTATTATCCTTGGCGTTTATTTATTTAAATCACTGAACAAAACGGGCGCTTATTAGAGCCAGGCGTCTGTTTCCTTAATGCACACACCTTTTGCTCATTTGCATAGTTAATTGTTTAATTCCAGCATTCACCTCCAGGATTTTAAACAATTTCTTAATTATCATTTACAGTGTCACTTTTCTTTTGTCTAAGTATGCCTCTATAAAAATGATATATGAAAATGTTTTATTTTGCCACTTGAGGGTGATCGGATGATTTCTGGGGGTCTGTACTCCAGAAGTTCTTACTGGCAAAAAAAACTGATGATTGCCAGAATAGGGTGTAGTTTTAAATGCATTGGGGCCTGTAGATTGCCATGCTTCTCTCTATATTCAGCTATTAATAGGCTATATTTAGTTATTAAAAAGCTGTGTAATATAATTTTGCAATGCAAGTCATTACTATATTCTTTAGAATTGTATTAAATGCATTCATTTTATTCTAAAGTATGTCATTTTGAGATAATTTTTTAAAATCTCAAAATAGGACGCTGCCCCTTTTTAAGACAAACATTCCAAAATATAACAACTCGCTACAGTAGGCTAGCCAAGACACATGCTAGGTGTCTTTGTGTAGCTTTCGTTTAGCAGACTATCAACAGTAGCCAGCATATTGCTAGTACTGTATGTTCACTATTGAAGGTTGTAAATCACTTTCCCTAAAGTAAATGAGCTCAGCGACTGGATTAATGAGTATTTATTTTTCTCAGAACAGCTTGTGTGTGCTGTGTGAAGGCCATTGGCGTCAGCGAATAAAGTTTTAAAAAATAATCTTAATGTGCTGTAGTTGTGACTTGTGGGATCAAGTGGTGCTTCAATGAACGGTCAGTCATATTGCTCAAATACAAATGGCATGACTTTATCGCATGTAGTCTTCAGTGATAGAGCGGGTAAATGTTGAACTGGAACACTGAAATGCCCTGAAAAGTTACTGGGCCAGTGACTGACGAGATCCATCGGGCATCGTCAATGTCAGACCCTGTTTATAGCTTCAAAATATGGCTAGAACATTAGTTTGTATATCATAGATGGTCAGTCCATGCATCCATAGCTCTGCCTATGAATGTCGGTGGCTACATTTCTCCAGACCCATCCCTCAGCTTTTTACTGGAGCAGGGGTGGCGGTAACACTTTTATTGTTTCAACTGCTGATTGCCCCTTTTAAGAACTGTAAAAAAAAAAAAAAAGGCTTTTCTTTTAGCCAAGCACAGTTTTATAAATTTATGAACCAGGACTTTTACGCTAAATACATATCCATCTGTAGGCTATACATTTTGTATTTTACAAGCTTCCCATTTACAAAGGTTTTGTCTTTGTTGCATTTATATATAATAATCCATTTGGATGCTATAACAGTTTGGGAAAATAGGACCTGTGACTATACAATAAATCTGTTAATATTCATAAAAGCACTTACCAAAAAATTGCAATTAAAATGGGTGATATTTATAAACTATTTTGTGTGAAGGTGAAGTTTGTCCTCTCAATAGGTAAGAATGCTATCTCCTCAATGGAAAGTGTCCATAGCAGAGAACTAAATAGCCCAAGGTGACAGGATTAGCATTGGAATACACATTGTATCCACTGAGAGTTTTTCCAGACAGTCATACATCTTCATTCCTTATGTATTTCTCTGGCGGCTTTCTTAAGGACAATCCGACCTGACCCTTGTCAGCTTATCTTTTATTGAGGGCAACCACCTCAACACACCTATTTGATGTCTCATTTTACGTATAATGTTCAGTGGGCCTCTTATTTGTTTGACAGAGATCGACATCTCCTTTTTGTTTTCCCCCTGAGAGCACACTGTTTTCTTGAATAGCAAAGAATCCATGTGATGCTCATGGAAGGTAATCCCATGGGGAGCTCACAACTCAAGCCTTAGGTGCCTCTTACATGTGACTTTCTGGTTCTAATTGTTTTTTGCTGACTGCGTTTTCCGAAAGGCCTACAAGTAACTGACATGCTCTTCGGGTTTGCAATCCTCATTCTCGGTAAGGAGCAGTGTGTCCAGTAGAACGCTGCCAGAGGACTGCATTGGTGCTTGCTTTCGGCTCAGTTGACTCTGATAACACACTGGCCCGATGCCGTTCTTCATTCCCCGCTTCATGAACAGCTTAGAGTTCTCTGCCACAGATGAACGGAAGGAGATCCGTGTTAGATTCCTGCAGCCATGCTGTTCCCTTGTATGGCTGGCTGGCCCATTACTGATGCTGCTGTAGTGACAGGTGATGTAGCGTGTGAAGGCCTGTCGGAAGGTCTTGTTGAAGAGGGTGTAGACCAATGGGTTGATACCTGATGACACGTAGCCCACCCACACAAAGATCTCCATCAGATGGCCGATCACATGGACGTCACAGCTCGCACAAAGCACAGAGGTGATGTTAGTGATGAAGAATGGGCACCACATGACCACAAACAGCAGGAAGACGATGCCCAGCACCTTAGAGGCACGCTGCTCATTGGTCAGGTTTTGCATGGACTTCTTGCCCATGGTGGACATGCGACGGATGGGGATCTCTTCACTTGTAATGGGGTTGGTGGGAGCGGTGGGATTTCCTGGCAGTTTCTCAGTTGTGGGAGAGGCCATGGACTGCTCCCTCTGGAAGACTGTGGAGACTGTTGGGCGAGTGAAGCGCTGGGTGACCTTTGACCTGAGCAGAAAAGCTTTCTTGCGCAACACCTGAATGGTGAGCAGGTAGATGACCATCATGATGGTCAAAGGGATGAAAAAAGCTGTCATGGAGCCATACATGATGAACTCTCGGAAGCTGTCTGGTTTCAGTAGGCAGGTGTGGTTGCTGTTAAAGGTGACATTGTTTGGAAGATGGTAGTTTCTCAGCCCCTTGATGGGAATGGGGATTGCGATACCTGTGTGAGAGAGAGAAGTTTGGTTAGTCAAATCATCAATGCAAACTTTGCATCCTACTCTTGTTTTTTTTGAGATTCAATGTGTTTTGGGAGTAGATGCAGTATCTTCTCACAGCTTAGTTTTCCACAGTGGTCACTTTATGCTGCTTTTGTTTTTTGCATTTTATTGTTGGACATAATCTTCATATCTGCTTTTCCTTTTGATATTGCCAGAGTATAAAACTGTATGAAGCCTCATGCTTTCACAACTGAGGACAGCAGAGGTAGCGCAATGGGTTAGGAAGGAAAAACTGCTTTCTGTGAGTTTTGGAAGTTCTCATTCTTTGCTTAACAATCCAATAAACGAACCATATATCGCCAGCTATAATACAGTGACAGTGAACACGCACCCTGGACGAAGTCACTCTTCCACAGTCGTGGTGTCTAAGTGCTGCCCCTGTAACTCAAAGCAATCTGGTTTTGCTCAGCGAAAGAAAGTCAATGTGTAGAACATAGCCCTGAGTGAAAACTAGGGTTGTGCTGTTGTGAAGATGTCCGAACGCTCCATGACTACCATTATTGCCAGGCTAAACTCTGCCAAGTCCTCACACCACAGTCTCCCAAATGCCTCAGCCAGAGGAACCGTCTGGGCTGACGATGTTAACGAGCATAGGGGTGTTTCATTTCATTTCCTACTGGAAAGCTAATATTTAACGGATAACAGATCATTAAAAGCAAACCAGTATGCTTATATACCGAGGGTTCACTGGCCAGTCATCAGTAATAGACTCGGGCAGTGGACTCTAAAGTAATATCATCAATCAGGAAAATAAAACGATATTTGTTTCAACTGTCAAACTATCTCTTTGGACTGTGGCAAATGACATTCGGGTTTAGGCTTACATTGGGCCAAAAATGGGAAACCAGTTTGAGTCTGAAATTCCCTCGTATGAAATATACCCTGTGAGAAGAGGATTCCAGTGTTTCAGCTCCATCTGCACCTCATTTATAGTCTAATAATAGGCTAAGCAAATGGATGCAATGATCAGGGGCCCTTCAAGTTCATTAAGGTAGGGGCTATCAATGAGATGGCTAAGCTATTCTACACACAACAGACCTAAGATTGAACACCTACTCCCATCTTTCATAGCAAAGTAATCTGAGATTAATAGCAAAGAGAGAGGGGTAGGCAGACAGTCGGAACCGTGCATATAGGCGATAACTTGGTCATCTTTATCTCGCATTGTCTTGTCTTGCAATGCCTCAAATTCAGTCTATTCAAATATATACACTACCGGTCCAAAATTTTAGAACACCTACTCATTCAAGGGTTTTTCTTTATTTTTACTATTTCTACTATTGTAGAATAATAGTGAAGACATCAAAACTATGAAATAACACACATGGAATCATGTAGTAAACAAAATAGTGTTAAACAAATCAAAATATATTTGAGATTCTTCAAATAGCCATCCTTTGCCTTGATGACAGCTTTGCACACTCTTGGCATTCTCTCAACCAGCTTCATGAGGTAGTCACCTGGAATGCATTTCAATTAACAGGTGTGCCTTTTTAAAAGTTCATTTGTGGAATTTCTTTCCTTCTTAATGAGACTGAGCCAACCAGTTGTGTTGTGACAAGGTAGGGGTGGTATACAGAAGATAGCCCTATTTGGTAAAAGTCCATATTATGGCAAGAACAGCAAAAAAAAACTTAACCTTTATTTAACTTGGCAAGTCAGTTAAGCGCAAATTCTTATTTACAATGACAGCCTAGGAACAGTGGATTAACTGCCTTGTTCAGGGGCAGAACGACGAAGAGTTTGACCTTGGCAGCTCGGGGATTCGATCCCCCAACCTTTCGGTTATTGGCCCAATGCTCTAACCACTAGGCTACCTGCCGCCCCTAATAAGAAAATGTCAACTTTTAAAGTTTCTTCAAGTGCAGTCGCAAAAACCATCAAGTGCTATGATGAAACTGGCTCTCGTGAGGACCGCCACAGGAATGGAAGACCCAGAGTTACCTCTGCTGCAGAGGATAAGTTGTAGTTACCAGCCTCAGAAATTGCAGACCAAATAAATTGCAGACCAACTGGCAGTTTCATGAAATAGTACCCGCAAAACGCCAGTCTCAACGTCAACAGTGAAGAGGCGACTCCGGGATGCTGGCCTTCTAGGCAGAGTTCCTCTGTCCAGTGTCTGTGTTCTTTTGCCCATCTCAATCTTTTATTTTTATTGGCCAGTCTGAGATATGTATTTTTCTTTGCAACTCTGCCTAGAAGGCCAGCATCCCGGAGTCGCCTCTTCACCGCTGACGTTGAGATTGGTGTTTTGCGGGTACTATTTAATGAAGCTGCCAGTTGAGGACTTGAGGCATCTGTTTCTCAAACTAGACACTCTAATGTACTTGTCCTCTTGCTCAGTTGTGCACCGGGGCCTCCCACTCCTCTTTCTATTCTGGTTCGAGACAGTTTGCGCTGTTCTGTGAAGGGAGTAGTACACAGCGTTGTGGTGATGTGAAATGAATTTCCTTCCTGGAGGAATACTCTCAATCTTTGAACCTCCCTTTTCATTTCATGCTTCTTTTGTGCAAGTCTTTCAGGATCTTTTACTGGGTTTTCCCACAGGTCACCTTGACTGCTATCACTCTGATGCTCTATTACTGTTACGATGTGTTGCATTCCCTCCCTAGAAACTTCACCCCCACTGTATGTGAAAGTTTATATCGCTTCTGCTTTTATTGCATCCGGCTTTCTTTTCTGACCATCAACCAGGTTTACCACAGATGCTAAGGAATTGAACTGCAATGATATAGACTAAAGTACCTCGATCAAGCTATCACTTTAGAAACATTGCAGAATGCTCCTGATATCAACAGTCAACACAGGACAAAAAAAACAGAGCAGCTTACCAATGGATATGAGCCACACCACTGCTATCTTGGCCATGGCTTTGGACCTGGACTTATACTGGCTGTGCTGAATGGGTTTCTTGATAGCTATGTAGCGGTCCAGTGAGATGGCACACAGGTGCATGATGGACGCTGTGGAGAACAGGACGTCCAGGAAGAGCCAGATTGGGCAGAGGAACTCTGGAAGAGGCCACCCGGAATCTGAGAAACAGAAAAAGATGGAAATAATTGATTGTTAACTGCTCTCATAGGCCAATACAGAACCACTTGAGATGAAAAGAACACAGTTCTCAAGAAACTTGATTACCGTGGTGCAAAATCCTTTGTTTTCACCTTACATCAGATAAGCCTCATTGAATTTAGATTTCAGTGACTAAGTCATGATTTTGTTTTAACAACTTAAATTGAATTGCTATCTATTTGGATTATTCCCATTGAAAACAGGACTACACTGAACACAAATATAAACGCAACATGTAAAGTGTTAGCTCATGAAACATGAGACCGAAATAAGATTCCATACATTTTCCATGTGCACAAAAAGCTCATTTTGTGTTGAGGAGGATTTCTGTTTGTAAAAAAGCCCTATTTTTGTGGGGAAAAAACGAATTCTGATTGGGTGGTCCTGGTTCCCAGGTGGGTGGGCCTGACTAACAGTCAGTGGGTGAGCCTTGGAGGGCATGGCTGCACCCCTGCCCAGTCATGTGAAATCCATAGATAAGTGTCTAATGAATTTATTTCATTTGACTGATTTCCTTATATGATCTGTAACTCAGTAAAATCTTTGAAATTGTTACATGTTGTGTTTTATATTTTTGTTCAGAAATTATATTATATTCTAAATAGAGCTTGTGTTGTTGACCCCACCAGCATTGGGGAGATGCGCTTCAATAGTGGATTAAAACCAGCTCTGATGTAGTGAATTCTGTTTGTTTAATTTAGTAAAGAATGAATTCACTGCAGAGATGCTTCTCTTATGACTGTGTATGGAGCTGAAAGCTCTATGCTCTTGATGTAGATGTGTTCAAGCATCCTTCTCGCCAGAACTGTTTATTCTGGGTCTCGGATGTGAAATTAGCAAGTAATTGCGCCGGATTATGTCCCATTGCACATCAGCATTGTAAAAGATCCTGTTGTTGAAAAGGTTTTTGAATGATTTCTTTAGTGTTAACCCTTTAGCTGATTGCTTGTACTTCATAACTCGAGCATTAGTGAATACATCACATTTTATTTTTGAATCCAAGTATTACTTCTAATATCTTCGTACACAATTATAAAGGAATTGCGCTTTTTAAGAAATCATTCTTCAACACAATATTTTAGTTTCCTCCCTTCATGTTTTACATGCGCCCTAGGACTGTAATGGACACTTCTTACCCATTTTATTGGGTTCAACTGCACACCATTTCAGGTGCTTTGTTCAGCTTGATGTACCATTTTGCCATTTCTCCTAATAAAAGCATTTTTTAAATAAAAAATCATTTAAAAAATAATAAAAAAAATAAAAGTATTTAAATAAACTTTGATAGGGACTTTCTAAGAGTATATTTTTGTGGGCCCTTTGTAATTCCTGCCATCTGTCTACATAACATGGACAAAGAGAAACAATTCTCTCTATGGGAATAAGCTCATACACTCAACATATTCTATACATGTGGTGATATTATGTGCTTAGACCAGAGTTTATAAATCTGTCTGCTGGCAAAATTTCTGAAGATGTACACTGACCAGTAATATAAACGCAGCATGCAAGAATGTACAGTTCATATAAGGAAATAAATAAATTAGGCCCTAATGTATGGATTTCATATGACTGGGAATATAGATATGCATCTGTTGGTGACAGATACCTTAAAAAAAAAAGGTAGGGGCATGGATCAGAAAACCAGTCCGTATCTGGTGTGACCATTTGCCTCATGCAGCGCGACACATCTCCTTCGCATAGATTTTATCAGGCTGTTGATTGTGGCCTGTGGAATGTTGTCCCACTCTTCAATGGCTGTGTGAAGTTGCTGGATATTGCCGGAAACTGGAATATGCCGTCGTACAAGTCAATCCAGAGCATCCCAAACATGCTCAATGGGTGATAATTTTTTTTTTACATTTAACATTTATTTAACTAGGTAAATCAGTTAATAAAAACAAATTCAAATTTACAATGACGGCCTATCGCGGACGACGCTGGGCCAATTGTGCGCTGCCCTATGGGACTCCCAATCGCGGCCGGATGTGATGCAGCCTGGATTCAGGAGCACATATGTCTGGTGAGTATGCAGTCCATGGAAGAATTGGGATATTTTCAGCTTCCAGGAATTGTATACAGATCCTTGTGACGTTCTCATAGAAAGCAGATGGTTTCAATCGGGACAAGTTACAAAGGAATGTGCAATTTTGTGCATTATTATGCTGAAACATGAGGTGATTGCGGATGATGATTGGCATAACAATGGGCCTTAGGATCTCATCACGGTATCTCTGTGCATTCAAATTGCCATCGATAAAATGCAATTGTGTTCGTTGTCTGTAGCTTATGCCTGCCCATACCATAACCCCACCAACACCATGGAACAATGTTGACATCAGCAATCTGCTCGCCCACACGACGCCATACACGCTGTTTGCCATCTGCCCGGTACAGTTGAAACTGGGATTAATCCGTGAAGAGCACATCGAAAGTGAGCATTTGCCCACTGAAATCAGGCAAAAGGTAGGCCGTCATTGTAAATAAGAATTAATTGACTTGCCTAGTTAAATAAAGGTTAAATAACATTCAATTCTCTTGCAACAGCTTTGGTGGACATTCCTGCAGCCAGCATGCCAATTTGGCCTTTCAATGTGGCACGGTCATAGGATGCCACCTTTCCAACAAGTCAGTGTGTTCTGCTAGAGCTGCCCCGGTCAACTGTAAGTGCTGTTATTGTGAAAAGGAAACGTCTAGGAGCAACAACGGGTCAGTCACAAAGTAGTAGGCCACACAAGCTCACAGAACGGGACAGCCGAGTGCTGAAGCGCTTAAACCAAAAGTCTTTGGTTTTAACTCTCACTACTGAGTTCCAAACTTCCTCTGGAAGCAATGTCTGCACAAGAACTGTTCATCAGGAGCTTCATGAAATGGGTTTCCATGGCCCAGCAGCCGCGCACAAGCCTAAGATCACCATGCACAATGTCAAGTGTCGGCTGGAGTGGTGTAAAGCTCGCCACCGTTGGAGCAGTGGAAACCTGTTCTCTAGAGTGAACAATCACGCTTCACCATCTGGCAGTCCGACGGACAAACCTGGGTTTGGGGGATGCCAGGAGAATGCTACCTGTCCCAATGCATAGTGCCAACTGTAAAGTTTGGTGGAAGAGGAATAATGGTCTGAGGCTGTTTTTCATGGTTCGGGCTAGGTCCCTTAGTTCCAGTGAAGAGAGAAAATCTTAACAATACAGCATACGATGACCTAGACTATTCTGTGCTTCCAACTTTGTGGCAACAGTTTGGGCAAGACCATTTCCTGTTTCAGCATGACAATAACCCTGTGCACAAAGCGAGGTCCAAAAATTAATGGTTTGTTGAGATTGCTGTGAAAGAACTTGACTGGCCTGCACAGAGCCCTGACCTCCACCCCATTGAACACCTTTGGGATAAATTGGAACACTGAATGCAAGCCGGGCGTAATTGCCTGACCTCACTAATGTTCTTGTGGCTGAATGGACAAAAGTCCCCCCAGCAATGTTCCAACATCTAGTAGAGAGCCTTCCCAGAATAGTGGAGGCTGATATAGCAGCAAAGGGGGTACCAACTCCAAATGTGTTGCCCATGATATTGATATGAGATGGTCGACAAGCAAGTGTCCACATACTTTTGGTCATGTAGTGTTGCTAGATACTTTGTTTGACAATGGAGGTCCCACAGATGAAAGTAAATAATTGTAGTTTTTTGAAGGCTGTAAGAACTTCCACAGTTTTCTGTTTGCACTGAGGTCCTTCAAGGCAGCATTCATTCATAAATTGTATTGTTCTTGTTTTAAGCTCTCCGCTGGAGCACTAATTTGATATTCTGGAGGTGGCTCAAAAGCTTTATATCTAGTATGTTTTGACCCAGGATTCTCCAAACTAATTATGGTTAAGCCTAAATTAAAAGACAGCTCTGGTTGAGTGGGAAATATATATCTAAGCCTACATTTTGTGTGTGGATAGACTGGGTGAGTCTGGGACCGAGGCATGCCTTCTAAAAGCGTGACCTCTTCTTGAAACACAGTATTGAGCTCATTAGTGAAGAAGGGTAAGAATGTTCTGTCATCCCCTTGGTTCAGAGGAGCATCGACCATAGTGACACTTGTGGGCTATTTCGTGAAATCTTAATCGTCACTCTACTTTTCACTCTGGTGGTAGAAAAATGTACTTAAATTCTGGAATGTCAGGTCTTGTGCCCCAGTTGTCCCAAGGCCCAAACATATTTAAGTAAGCATTTATCTCTGTCCTCAATATAAACACATCTCGTTGTGCTGTCTCGCAAACATGGCACTAGGGTAGGCGCACCTCCCTGCCCGAATCCTTCAAATAGCTTTTCTTAATGGGTCTCTATGGTTACCCGAGACTTATTCAGCTGTTTATTTAGGTTTACTTTGTAGTGTAGTCAGTTTACAGCGCACCTTTTAAACAGTGCAACCATTTCATTTTTCAAGGTGTTAACTGTAAGCCTTAAATTCATCTGCTAAGCAGATGTGGAAAAGGACCTCAGGCCTTCTTACAGCTCTTATAGACATCAATTGTACACTAGCCATGTCCTCTTTCTCAGTAAAATTTTGGAGGAAGGTCTAACTGATTGGGTTCACCATCTCATTAATATTGGATGTTTGATGCAATAGCTTCCCCTGCAGCCAGGGCTTGGGATCAGAGGAGATATTTATCCAGGCAGACACAGAAGAAAGTGGAGAAATGTTCAAAAACCACGAATTGCTGGCACTTTCTCTACGCTATGTAGTTGTGGGTTATTTGGGGTTTAATGCAGTGGTATATTTGCGGTCACGATACTGCGGTTATATAACATGTAGCTACAACATGTCGTCTCTGTCCTCTGGTAAATGTCTTGTATTATTTGGATGTGAGCACTGATCCCCTCTCGCCGTTTGCCTTCACACACTGTTCTTAGCGCCGACGGCTTGGATGTACACACGCCTTAACTGGCCCACCGTGCCGAGAGGCTCTAAAGGCTCGGCGTGAAGCACTAAACTCTGTTTCTGTATGTTTATGTCCCCCTGACACCCCCCCGCTGTGTGCTCTGTCTCCAGCCAGGAGAGAAATGACAGCTGCCTCTGCACAGTCGTACTTTGCATCCATTCCGTACATTCGCACATTGACAAGCTCTGTGTGCTCTTACACGTGCGTACGCATACACTCTCTCTCACACACACACACACACACACACACACACACAGCCACCCTCTGAACAAAGGATACTTCTCTTCAAAAGCCACAAGATGTTTAGTCTTGGCCCTTTCTGTCACCTATGAACTATGGTCACTGAATACGATCCATCTGCTCATGTTCTCCAGATTTAGAACTAAGACCCTCGAAAAAGAGACGGGGACTGTCTGACATGATCAGCATGAGGACATGGCTTTGACTTTGTTTATCCCCTCCTTTCCATGCGTCTAGCCCCGATGACTGCATTAAGATGTGATGGAAAGAAGCACCCCCCCCCCCCCCCCTTAGCAGTTTGCCTCATGCCCGCTGTTTGCACGGCACATATGGTTCTTATGCAATGAAAGTGCTTGTTTTCTGAAAGCATGACTTTTGCTTTCAAAAAGGTTGGTTTTTGATTTGGAAAATTGTCTGTGAAAGTCATGCAGAAATTGGGTCATCATGATCATTGGTAGCTGATGGGGCTGTGCTACGGTCGTGATTACATAGCCAAAGGAAGTAGTTTGTTTATTGTCCACTATCTTGTGTTTTTGTCATTTGCTATAATTTGCTTATAGCCTGCGGAGATTCAGCAGCATCTCTGTTGGTGTCCTATTAAACTCTGGCGCTCTTGAATTATCGTAAATATGCATGCCTATTTTTCTTTGTTCTGTTAACGAATGAGGAACACAATTCTTGTTAACAAATGAGTCTGCTCGATCCAATTTCCATTTTTAGGCAACCTACTGTAATGGCTTTCTGCGTTGCAATGCACATTTACTGAACCGGTGCGCTCAGGTGTTTCCCGGGGCTCTCGACTGACAGCAGCTTTATAATGGCAGCTCTATGGGGACTGGGGTATACAAGTGCAATTTAGACCTAGTTTATGGGAGCCAAGCTAAGCACAAGTACTAGGCCAGCCTTTTCACTTGAATCAGCGATATGTCGCTGTATTGAGACTGGAAGGGAATCATTCTAAATGAAGTTGATGTTGAGGCAATCATCGGATCACAGTTCTATGAACTGTTCACACTTGTAGGACCGGTAGATTTTAGTATAGGCAGTGTCTTTAGTTTCAAGTGAATGTACCAGTGAAGGGATCCTTTCTCATGGCATGGCAAACGAAGTCATGTTGGGGTGACTTACTGTATAGCACAGTGATGAGGGCGATGGGCATCACCAGGAGTCCCACCAGCAGGTCGGCCACTGCCAGGGACATCAGGAAGTAGTTGGTGGCGTTCTGCAGCTTCCTCTCCAGCGACACTGCCAAGATGACCAGGATGTTGCCCCCGATGGTGGGGATGATAACCATGATGATGAGCAGAGCAGCCCAGCGCAGCTGAGCCCCGGCCACCTCCCCGGCCCCCGAGCCATTGGTCCCCAGCGTGGCCGCATCTGGCTGGGACATCCTGCTGTGGAAGGGATGGCTGACCTAGGCACCGGTCGTGGTTCTGCTCTGGCTGGCTCAGGGGGCTTGGCCAGCATGGTCACAGGGTCCCACAGGCACAGGGGAGGGCAGTGGAGGGCAGCTCAGAGCCAGCACACAGGGCGGTAGCTCATCCTCAGACTCAGCGTACAAACCAAAAGGGCCACGTCACAATCGAAAAAGCCCCGCCGCTACAAACCTGAACAGGTCGCCTCAAGCTTGTTCCAGGCAGTAATCCAAGCACAGGTTGTACCACCACAGTAAAGGGGAAGTTAGGTCAAGAGTTGGTTGTCTGACTCATAGTCCAGGCGCCGGTGTCTTTTGGTTTGTGTATTCCCTAGAACAGACCAGTTTCTACTAAAAGTTTTAAAAGGAAACAAAAGCGACAATGTTAAACCCTTTGCTCTGAAGGGGACATTAGCTTCAGTTTGACGACTTGATGATGAGTGACATTTATGATAACAAATGTTATGGATTATTTCTGTATAATCATTAGTATTGAGTTCCAGTCCATTGCTAAGCAATTAACCAAGGAAGCAGATATCATCTGTAATCAGTGCTTGCGTTCTTAACACTGGCATGTTTTTGTGTGCGTGTGTTGGTAAAAAAAAAAATCTACTGCTAATATGTTCGTTCTAGGTCTATTTCTGTAATTTTCAACAACTAACTTACAAAACAACTTTTAACCCGTAAGGTTTAAAACCATTACATGTCATTTAAAAAACATAACTAATATTAAATTATGCGTGGTTTAATTTTGAACATATAATTTAATTAAGCGTATTTATTTTTGTTTTCAACTGTGATTTTAATGTACTTATTTCCTTAATTTCCCTATTGCTTTGTAGTGTTTATAGTAACTTCAAACTTTGCTTATTGATTGCATATCCTAGTGGCTTTTTTTCCCTTTCATATTTCTAGATCAAAGTCATTATTTAATTGACAATTGTATTACTCTAAATAGATTAATTGCATTCTTTAAATATACATGTTTTTTTCCATTTATTTATCTTAGCCTTTTAATGTTAATTTGGACATACTCCAAGAGTCTTTGAAGTGTAGAAAAAGAATTTGACCCTCCTTAGCCTCTAGCCCGCTAGTTGAAGCCGCTCCCTAGAAACAAACTGCTTATCCCTATTTAAGTTGTCACTGTGCGCCTCTGTCTGTGAGGGCCTTCAAAGGCTTTTTATAAATGCACTTGATAACAGAAAAGACTTCAGGGGTCTTAGCAAAAAGAAACAACTGGTTTTGTTAGACGTGAACTAGTCTGGTGGAATGGTATAGTCTAATGTTAGAACGAACAAAGCTCAGAAGTTCTTACAAATTGTACACTATTTGAACACATCATTAACGATTTTCTGTAGATTTGTGATTATTTTAGAATTATGAACAAACAGTACGTGATTTTACGGAGTTTCTCTTTCTTACCTTCAGCTAAGGCAGAAGCCTGTGTGTTCTCCTTTAGTTTGTCCGGTTCATTTGCATCGCATTCAGAGCTGCTATATCCTTACTTTTCAATCACGCAATACCTTGCGCATTGGGTGAACAGTGCTGTTCATCACCAAACAACTCAATCCTCAGACTCCTTTAGAGTGGCAGCTTTTTTTCTTGTCCCTGCTCATGTTTTTATATACGTAGAACCCCTCCAAAATCATAAAATGTCACAGGCAGCCCTCCCCTTGTGAAAATAATTGCCTAATATTATCTCACTTCTGTGCATTCCATGCTGAGGAATTTCCTTTGTCCCCGCATGTTGGATGAGCCCCTGGTTTGGATACGCATTCACCTACCGTTATCACAGGTTGAAAACGTTCAGATGTCCTCTCTCTGTCTCACGCTCTCTTACTCACGCTCTCTGTTTCACGCTCTCTGTCTGTCTTTCTCTCAGGGTCGCTCTCTCAGGTTCTCTTTCTCGCTCTCTCAGGTTCTCTCTCTCGCTCAGTCTCTCGCTCTGTCGCTGTCTGTCTCTTTCTCTTGTCTCGCTCTTGCTCTCTGTCTTTGGTCGACTTTCTCTTTCTCACTCTTTCTTCCTCCCACCTCCATTCTTACCCATGAGTCATGCTAAGGAGAAAATGGATGAATCTCTGAGTTGGCCGAATGCCAATGGTTCTGGGAGGTAATTTCCTTCAACACAGTTGTCCTACTGTTTATATTTGTCACTTTCTGCTCTCTCCTCCAGTAGGGACTGGGGATGGAAATTGGAGGAGGGAGTTGTTAGTGATGTCCTATTGAAACTGCATTTTCACTTCTTTAAAATATTTTTGTCAGCCTAGTCTCAAACGTTTGACATCATCTTTTTTTATCAAAGATAAAATTATTGAAAAAATTGCTTTAAACGGTTATTAGAAATTGCAGACCCAACCATTTTTGTTAGTATTGATATGCATACACCTAGCATCTCCTTGCATGTGTATGTTACTTCCACTTCTGTCTCGTTGCATTGCTTTTAAAACCAGATGAAAAGCCACGAAGATGAGTATAAATATGGTGTTCCTGAGGTATGCTGTGCTCCTAATGCACCTCCGGTGTCCAGACAGGAGTTGGACCAGACAACGTATTTTATAAGCTCCCTTTCAGTGCCTATTTAGAGTCTCAAATCACGGGAGCCGAGAACGTTTCATCTCACTCCGATACCAGGCAGATGAATTTGTGATAGTGCTCTAATTCATGACCACTGGTGTTAAGGACTTCCCTACCTCCACTGGCCAAGCGATTGCCTTTTAATTATAGCTAAAGGTCATTCCTGATTCCTGTGTGGATCACTTGGATGCTCCTGATCCTCTGATGTAAGGAGTTGCTGAGAGACTTGCTGCTAGCACCTCACAGACATCTGTTCTCCACGTTGCTAGGCCAACGCTGCAGATGCTACTTGAAAACATTGAAATAAATGCAATTTGAAGTTTCAGCTTACTTAGATATTCCGACCATGACATGCCCAATTCTTTAGATATCTTTTAGCTATACAGGATAACAATGGACATGTTTTCACTTAGATTTTCAGCCCTTGCAACTCTTGATTAAGTCTGCAGATATTTCTAATTGGAGTGGGCTTGATGGTGCACAAAAGTTGCTTATGTCTGTTTGTGGAAAGAAACACTACACAGGTGCTTTTCATGACACATTTTAATCATATGGATTGACAAAGCGAATCAAATCTGCTTTTTGGCATTGCAAAAATGAACTGGTAATGGTTTCATTAACCTTAGTGTTTCCCTGCTTCTTTCACCTATTATGTGTGCCACTTCACTGGCCATCTCTGGAGGCTGAGAGTGGAAGGAACAGGATGGATTGATCTGGCGCTACTGTGCTTTTTTGTCTTTCCTGTTCTCTAAGCATCAGATACCGTCTGGATGTCTGGTGAAATGAAACTTGAGGTGTGCACTAGGGTTGGGGCGATGTCATTCAAAATAAAGCTGTGGTAGAGAATCACCTATAGACTCTGACTTTCACAATTGTTCCCATTTGAAAGCTGCAACTTTAGGACATACACTTATCAAATAAGCCTGCTAGCATGTCGCCTGTACAATTATTCTATAATGATATTAAAGCCTCGGACCTGGTGCAATTGGATGACTTCTTCTAGAATGACCCACAATGTTGATATGACCCCATTCTCTTCAAAGATGGATGAGACAGGTCAGAAAAAAATATATATATATTGGTAATGGATTTTTGTTAAGCCTATTTACATTGTTTGTGTGCAAGGCACAAGACCATGGCTCTGCTAGCACTTCCAGTCCAGGGCTTGACATGAACCTTTTTTGCCAGTTTGGACAAGTAGGACAGATTCTTTACTTGTCTGAAAGCTGAAGGCCCATCGCCAAAAATGGTGACTAAAAATGAGTGAAATACATAAGAGGGATCTGGGAATTTTCTGCACTTGCCCATAGACGATGTTATCGTCCCCTAGATGCTAGTTCAAGGTCGCATATACGGGCGAGGGGTGAGCGGAATCATGACACTAACCAGGTTTCCATCCAACCTTTTTATGATAGTAAAGTGCATGTCGGATAAAAAAAATGTAATGACAGTTCCTCAAAACAAAATACGTTAGACACTGTGGGATCTTTTTGTGTCTGTGAAATTAATAATGCGGAAAATTTGGTGGAAAGGCTTTCATGCGCAAATATTGATATAATAACCATCATATCGAAGTAAACTTGAACTCATGCGATGACACCCACTACCACTGATTGAGAAAGCATGTTTTCTGTTAGGTTACAGATTAAATAAATTAGGATGAACTTCACAGGGTGATGAAAGTGCAGGGTGATGCGCTTGATGTTCATTTCCAGTAAATATCCAGGGTCTTATTCTGGTGACATGATAATCGATGCTTGGCTGCCGTTTGACTACGAAAACCCCCTTCTGTTAATAATTTCATCATGTAGGCTATACGTGCGCTATAGCCAACAGCATCTCATCACGTAGGCTATACGTGCGCTGTAACCAACCGCGCACAGCTGTTTATCTGCAACAAGTCAATTTGATGGAAACACATCTCTGGTGTGGATTTTAGAATACTTGCATAAAAATCTGTCGCCAATTGGATGGAAACCTAGCTTGACACAAAATATATTTAATGCAGCCAAATCTTTGAGTAGCCTATTCCACGCGGTTGGAGCTGTGGCACAAAGGCCTTGGCTACTACACATTTATTTTTTTTATTTCACCTTTATTTAACCAGGTAGGCCAGTTGAGAACAAGTTCTCATTTACAACTGCGACCTGGCCAAGATGATAAAGCAAAGCAGTGCGTCAAAAACAACAGATTTATACATGGGATAAACAAACGTACAGTCAATAACACAATAGAAAATCTGTATACTGTGCAAATTAAGTAAGGAGGTAAGGCAATAAATAGGCCATAATGGCGAAGTAATTACAATTTAGCAATTAACACTGGACTGATAGATGTGCAGATGAGGATGTGCAAAAGAGCAGAAAAACGGATGAGGTAGGTAGTAGGTTGGATAGGCTATTTACAGATGGGCTGTGTACAGCTACACTGATCGGTAAGCTGCTCTGACAGCTGATGCTTAAAGTTAGTGAGGGAGATAAAGTCTCCAGCTTCAGAGATGTTTGCAATTCGTTCCAGTCATTGGTAGCAGAGAACTGGAAGGAAAGGCGGCTAAAGGAGGTGTTGGCTTTGGGGATGACCAGTGAAATATACCTGCTGGAGCGAGTGCTACGGGGAGGGTGTTGCTATGGTGACCAGTGAGCTAAGGCGGAGCTTTACCTAGCAAAGACTTATAGATGACCTGGAGCCAGTGGGTTTGGCGGCGAATATGTAGCGAGGACCAGCCAACGAGAGCATACAGGTCACAGTGGTGGGTAGTATATGCGGCTTTGGTGACAAAACGGATGGCACTGTGATAGACTGCATCCAATTTGCTGAGTAGAGTGTTGGAGGCTGTTTTGTAAATGACATCGCCGAAGTCAAGGATCGACAGGATAGTCCGTTTTACGAGGGTATGTTTAGCAGCATGAGTGAAGGAGGCTTTGTTGCGAAATAGGTAAGACTATTCTAGATTTAATTTTGGATTGGAGATGCTTAATATGAGTCTGGAAGGAGAGTTTACAGTTTAGCCAGACACCTAGGTATTCATAGTTGTCCACATATTCTAAGTCCGAACCGTCCAGAGTAGTGATGCTAGGCGGGCAGGTGCGGGCAGTGATCGGTTGAAGAGCATGCATTTAGTTTTACTAGCGTTTAAGAGCAGTTGGAGGCCACGGAAGGAGTGTTGTATGGCATTCAAGTTTGGAGGTTTGTTAACACAGTGCCCAAAGAAGGGCCAGATGTATACAGAATGGTGTTGTCTGCATAGAGGTGGATCAAAGAATCACCCGCAGCAAGAGCGACATCATTGATATATACAGAGAAAAGAGCCGTCCTGAGAATTGAACCCTGTGGCACCCCCATAGAGACTGCCAGAGGTCCGGACAACAGGCCCTCTGATTTGACACCCTGAACTCTATCTGAGAAGTAGTTAGTGAACCAGGCAAGGCAGTCATTAGAGAAACCAAGGCTGTTTTAGAATACGGTGCTTGACAGAGTCAAAAGCCTTGGCCAGGTCGATTGAAGACGGCTGCACAGTACTGTTTTTTATCGATGGTGGTTATGATATCGTTTAGGACCTTGAGCGTGGCTGAGGTGCACCCGTGACCAGCTTGGAAACCGGATGTGTGGGATGAAGCGTGCAGATGGAGCAAGTGACAGTCAGCGAGGCTCGCTGGCTGTGCGTCTTGTGATGGGTTGTCATCATGGGCTTCAGAGCAACTGTGCAGTCCTCAACTGGATAATTATAAACTGATTCACATTTTTTTATCATCATAAACTGATTTGTATTTTTGCCTCATCCTGCTCTGACTTTAGGCCAAGGTTACTGAACTCATAACTAGATTCAACAACTGAGACATAAACTGAACAAGTTCCACAGGCATGTGACTAACAGAAATGGAATAATGTGTCTCAAAATCAAAAGGAGCAGTCAGTATCTGGTGTGGCCACCAGCTGCATTAACTTGTTAGGGCTAGGGTCCCATTTTCAGAATTTTCGCCTGTCTGACGTGCCCAAAGTTAAATGCCTGCCACTCAGGCCCAGAAACTAAAACAGTTAAGATAATGTCTGTGGGTATAACAGAATTGATATAGCATGCAAAAACTCTAGAAATTTCTGTCCGGAAATAATTTTTCTTTTTACCTTTGCTCTCTTTGAATGGCTGTTATAAGAAATCCTATTTAGATAGGACACCTGTTGCAGTACCTATGGCTTCCACTGGATGTAAACAGTGTCTGGAGGCAATAGCCCTGAGGAGAAGCATACAGAAGAAGAAAGACTGCAGGAAGTAGAAAAGGTAAACAAGAGTGCCCGGTCACGAGAACATGAACGCGCCCAGCTTTCTTTTCTTTTTATAACGTTTCGGGTTAGCATCCGTGTAAAATATGATCGCTATTATTCATAAAAGGATACCGAAGGATGCATTATTAATGATATTTGATTTGTGTGGGAAAAGTTGAGAGGTATAATTTGAACGCCTTCTCTTCACTGTACAACGGGCGAGTAGACTGGCAATGCTTGGTGGAGTAGCTGAACATAACGTGCCAACCAAACAGAGATTTATGGATATAATAAATGACTTCTAACAAAAGAACCATGGATTCTCTTGTTTGGACACTTGGGAAGCCCTCAGCAGAACTTCTTCGAAAAGTAAGGGATTTGTTTTAGCTGTGATGTGTTTTGTGTGACCCGCGCTGGTTTAGGAATTTATGCTAATATTAGAGGTGCTATCCTCAAAAATCAAATGTTGTGCTTTCGCCGTAAAGCCTTTTTGAAATCTGACAATGCTGTGATATTGCCAAGAAGCAGAGCTTTTGATGACTATGCAACACTTGTATATTGATGAATGTTAAATATTACACATTTTTATTTTGAATTTGCCGTGCTTTGTTTGCGCCGAAAACGAGCCCGCTAACGGGATCGGATCCCTAAGAGGTTTTAAGTACTGCAGTGCATCTCCTCATGGACTGCACCAGATTTGCCAGTTCTTGCTGTGAGATTACCCCACTCTTCCACCAAGGCACCTGCAAGTTCCCTGACATTTCTGGGGGGAATGGCCCTAGCCCTCACCCTCCGATCCAACAGGTCCTAGACGTGCTCAATGGGATTGAGATCCGGGCTCTTTGCGAATCCAAACCGCGACTCGTCAGTGAAGAGCACTTTTTGCCAGTCTTGTCTGGTCCAGTGACGGTGGGTTTGTGCCCATAGGCGACGTTGTTGCCGGTGATGTCTGGTGAGGATCTGCCTTACAACAGGCCTACAAGCCCTCAGTCCAGCCTCTCTCAGCCTATTGCGGACAGTCTGAGCACTGATGGATTGATTTAGCATTCCTGGTGTAACTCGGGCAGTTGTTGTTGCCATCCTGTACCTGTGCTGCAGGTTTGATGTTCAGATTTACCGATTCTGTGCAGGTATTGTTACACGTGGTCTGCCACTGCCAGGACTTTTCTTTTTTTGCTGAGTTTATGTGCTTTGTAAGTATGTTGCATATTGATAGAATAATATGGAAATATCATTTCTTTCATTTTTCCTCAGCTATAGCCTAAGTTTTCATTAGAATCCTTGTCATATTTTTGCATCTTGGTATTGTTTTCTCAATTTAACTTCTTGTGGCCTAAAAATATGTCATTCAAAATACATCTGTGATTGAGAATGGCGTACTCTGATTTATGTAATTCCCATTTTTAAAAGCTACAATTGTAAGGATATTAAACGCCTTTCTAAGAATAATTTTGGGAAAAAATTACTTCAATTTGTCTTAATGCTTTTATGATATTTCGCTTTTGGTCGTTTGGTTCGCAACGGCAAGGAGGGATTTTCTTTCGTCCTGGCATGCATCATTTCTGTCTTATACTGCAATGCTCAACTGTAAGGTTTGTTCAAATTTCTCATTAGATTTTTAAATCTTGCTATTGTTTCTTTTATCTCTCTCGTGATTACTTTAGGCATCATATATTTTGGGGGTTATTCAAAAACAACTTTCTGAACTCCGTTAGATTCATTCATTGTTTGATCATGAAATAGCTCTATGCACACATTGTATATAGATGTGTTTTTCTACTGTATTATTGACTGTATGTTTGTTTACTCCAATGTGTAACTCTGTGTTGTTGTGTGTGTCGAACTGCTTTGCTTTATCTTGGCCAGGTCGCAGTTGTAAATGAGAACTTGTTCTCAACTTACCTACCTGGTTAAATAAAGGTGAAATAAAAAAAAATGTGCGTTTGGTGCAATACTGGCGGTATCCAAGGCTCAGCCAATCGTTCACATAAGAATGCAGCATGTGACTGATGAGCGAAGACAACCAATTTGCTAGTTAGAGCGTCAGCGCGCGCTCTAGAAAGCCAGCGGGAGAGTTGAAAGGCAGTTTACCCGGTAATTTACAGCAGCGCGGCCCCTGAACGATAACCGAGAGGTAGGTGAGAAGCCTGACCACGGAGACGGGAGTGAGAAGGCGATGAAGCTACTCCATGAGCTGTCCCTGAAAGACAACTGCCATTTGGAACGTTTGAGGTGAAGGAGAAAGTGTGGTGGAGCAAGTATTGTTAGCATCGTTAAGTATCTTGCTAGCTGGATCGAATTCTCCTTTAGCTAGCCAGAGAAATGTTGAGCAACATTAGCCAACTTTACTGATCAAAGAATTGAGTTAATGGTGTGAAAATTAGCTGGCTAACCCCAATAACAGATTGTAGTGGTAAAATAAAAAGTGAGGCATTTTTTGCTGCCTTTCAGGCAACATGGAATTCTTTGCGTCGCTTTAGTCAAAACAGGCTCTGCGTACGTTTTGATTCCATTAATTTGCTTTGGGCTTGCCTTGTATGAGTTTTGACTCGTTCTATCGTCCAGCCTAACAGTATGTGGTTATTTTTCAGACAGAGAATTAGGTGAAAATGAGGCATTGCTTGTTTAACAGTGGAGCTGGAGCTGGGCCTGGCTTAAGCTGAATGCCACTATAGAGGTGAAAGGAACACCACACCTCTTTCTCACTTTTTCAATACATTGGATAAAGAGGGGTATCCCAGGTGTACTCTCTGCCTGAAAGAAATCAATTATGCCAACAAAGGGTGTCATGCTCTGCTGGCACATTGTAGAACAGATGTCCACAGCAGGCAGAAAGTGTACAATGTAATAATGTACAGTGTAGCCCAAAGATATTGCTTTTGTTTTATTGAACTTGACAGTAACACTTGTGTGAGTGAGGGGGGATTATAAAAATGTTTACTCAGTGAATGTTATTTTTGCACACGTAGCCTTGTGCACTTGATCGATGTCTACTATAGTGGCCACTATAATAGAGCAAAAATAGAATGCCTGTTTGTTTCATTCTATTTCTACTTAAGTCGTTTTTTTCCCAAGTGCAATATTTAGATGTGTGTGTGGTCACAAGCGTTCTATTATAAAGGCTGTCTTGGCTAACTGCAATATTAGTGTATTGTTTTTCCTCAAGACTTGAGTGTCATTTAGTAAAGTCTAGGTGACAAATAACATTGGATTGCTTTCTTTACATTTTTTAGCTGTGAGTTAGGTTCACATTAACCACTTTTTATTTTACACACACAGACTGATCATGTAGATCATATTCTTTGTTGTTTAATTAGTTAACCTGCATTTCCCCCTAGCAGGGATTTTTTTGCATGTTTCAGTGCAAAAACAGTGTGTCACATTTTTGGACCCACACCAGTTTGCATCCCTGATTTAAATTGAAAGTGTAGTGTAATAGGCCAAGTCATCATATCAAATGGAAAGAAAATTGACTTTGGCTATTGACCCTGATCATTTGAGAGAGTGATAAAACGACTTATTTACTGACCGGATATTTTGCGCTGCTTTGTTGAGACTCTTCGCTCTGTCTACTTTGTCTTCTGCTTTGTGTAAATATAATGTTTATTGAAATAAGCTATAGGAATATGGGCAATTTTCTCAATGTCAACCATGCACTGCCACGCTGTGCGCTGCCAAATCCAATTCTGACTGGAGTAATTGTTTGTTTCTGTGGAATTTTGTATACCCCCCAAAAAATCTATGTTCTAGTTGTCCAGCAATTTATTTATTTTTTACTTGCCCCGGACAAGCCTTAATGTCCTGCAGTCATTACGCGACTTCCTTCAAACTGCACACAGAGACATAAAAATGGTATCCATGAGATCATTGGGCTTCATTGCCAAAATCCCGAAGTATTCCTTTATTGCTTTTGATAAGCTATTTTAATTAGTAGGTTTTGTATGTTCTTCAACAGCAAGTAGGAGGGATGCATACATTTATTTTGTAATAGACTGAGCTTTGTTCAACTGTAAGATTTGTTCAAACTACTCGTTAGAAAGATCTATCTTGCTATTGTTCTACTTTTCTCATTATTACCTTAGCCCTATCATGTTTTTAAGTTATTCAGAACCAACCTAAAACTTTCTGAGAGACCGTAGAACTCTGTTGGCTAAAATAATTGTTTAATCATGAAGTAGCACGGTGGGAGAGCCAGCATGCATACAAATTGTCATATCAAATGGACAGAAAATACAAAATGGGGCTTTTATAGAGTGTCAGCTATATGGTGTTTGGTTATATGGACCAGATCATCCGACATTGAGAGAGAGAAAAAAACTAACATTTTCTGACTGGACATTTTGCACTGCTTTGGTGAAAATCTTAGCTTTGTCTACATTGTTCTCTTGCGTTTTTTGTAAATTGTTTATAATATATTTATTGATATGTTATGCAGGCTATAGCAAAGGAATAGGCCACTTTGCATGGCCCTGCTTTGAGCTACCAGGTCATATCTCTACTGTGTGGTGCTAGTCTAGTTGAAATAGGTTATACAGTGCATCGTCTGTCACATCACAATGTCGTCACCATCTTCGATATCCGATACTATCGTAATGTCGCTGAACCCTAGTGTGCGCACACACAGAGACATATCTTACACTCACGGTCAGAATGTACAGCTAACTCCTGGAGCATTCAGTTTAACTCTGTTTATGAATGGCTCTAAATGTTCATTATTTATCTGCAGTAGCAAAGCGAAAGGCACATTCAACCTCAAGCCATTGCATTGCCACACAATGGTCGTAAACCTTACGTTTAGAAAGCATTGGATCATTGGCAAGTTCTTATTTTACCACACCCCTCATTCATATTTTGTAAACATTAGCTTGATGGATGGGAATTGTGGCATTGACAATTTTGGCACTGGCAGGAATGTTTTGTTTAGCCATACAATAGACTTTATAGGCTACATGATGACCCTATCCACAAAGCCTCTGTTTGGCCACAGGTCTCGCTCTACTCTCTACAAGTTGCGGTTGATCCAAGAATAGATTAGTGGTAGTCATATATGTACCAGAATAGCATTGCATATCCCTGCTGTCGAAATTGAAATGCAATCCAGATCTTCCAGAGATTGCCATTTGTGATCAATTAAAGCCCTGGTTGGCCAGTTGAGAAGAGATGCTAAATCCAAACAGGCCAGTTGACATTAGGCCGCCGGAATTCACCACTGCATTAATGGAGAAGACTGAATGAAAGACCATGGGAGGCTTAGCGATTTATGTGCATATAACCTTCTGGACTTTATCATTGACACTGAAACAGTGTTTCAGACACTTTCCGAGTACCCTAAGGTGCTTAATTTAGCGTTTGATTACAGCGAGCCGATTCTACTCCGATAAAAGCTGAAGTTGGTTAGATGCTATTTTTTTAACTGGGTGTAAAATCAAGACTGCGCAACTCACAAACATCAACGCCTTTTGACGTTTTTCGCGAACTACGCCTATGTTGTTTTCGGTTTAAGTCTACCAATCAGGCTAAAATAGGTTCTGAGCAGGAGCGCAACCGTATGAATGTGTACAATGTATTCAGTGTCCGGCAACAGGGATCCATCTTTATTCCTCCTGGCCTCTTCACGCCATCAAACCAATAAGGTTTTGTTTTCTCTGAGAAGCAAAGGACCTCTTCAATTGCAGCAAAGCTTCACATTTCTGGGAGAGAGTGGCAAATGTAACGTTTTTGTGAGTTAGTGGCATGGGAGTCATCGACGATGATGCCTGTTTTTTGGAGAAAGCTGAGGAGTCTGTTTTATAGAGGATTGGTTTACCGCCTAGCATTTTTTGAGTGAATGGTGATTAATACCTGACTGAGACTCCCAATTACCATTACAGGGATTTTCAATTCAAGACATTACAACAGGCTATACTGTAATACATTTCCAACACTGGTAATATAGCACACATTATACTGATTTGAGTAAGAGGTGACTTGTACAATTATGTCATTACTTCAGAGGAAATCCCTCTTTCTCAGGCAGTATTATTCCATACTAGTTGTAATTTATTGCATTCCCTTTTTTGTGACCAAATATGATTCATTAAACATTTAATTTAGCTGACAGGTTTGGCTAACAATTGGCAGGAGTTTTCACTAAAAGATGCACTGGAACACACAGTACAGGCTACAATTGACAGCACATGTGCATTTTTTAAGTTTCACTTTCATTTTCCCTCACGCTATGAGTGGTTCAAGGTTGAAAGCCATCCGCAACTTTAGAAGAATTGGGAAAGATGGCGACTGCTCGCATGTGAAGGTCGGCCATGTGTGTCCTCTAAGACCTACCTGTCTTGTCCCAGCAAGAGTCAAGTAGCCCAGATTTGCCTTCTCTATCTGGTCCCGCTTCATTCCTCTTAGAACAGAGCCCATTAAATTCACTTCACATCTCAAGCGCCTAATGGCAAATGGCCCTTACCCTAACGGCACATTAAGTGCTAAGTAAAGATGCAGTTACGAGAGGTAACAAATCTACATCCCCTGGTCTCCACCCGTACACCCCACACTGCTCTTTCCTCTATATTCTCACCCCATACTCCAGTAAGGCTTCTAATGTCCCAACCTGAACAGGGAAGGTGGCGGGTTAGGATGGGAGGGGGATCGACCATAATCACCTTGTGTAAATTGTTTAAAGAAACCATCTTGACACAGCTGCCTGGACTTGGGAGAGTTTGTAAAAGGTATTTGAGTCTTGGTTCAAAACGAACATGTGAGGAGGCTCCTCATAGTGAGAAGCTTGGGCCCGTGGAAGCCAGGAAAATGTGATGGGAAAGAAGCCCTGGCAGTTACATGTGAAACACGAGATGGTCGAAGGTAGTGGAGTGGAAGGGTTAGCCAGAATATTCACTTCATTACCCTGGTGGTGTTAGACTTGAAGTAATAATCTGCCAAAATACACTAAGTTGGCATGGGGCACAGTTTTCTGCACACATGTAAAAATCCCATCACCAAAACGATGGTGTTCTTTATTATTATTTAATAAAAAAAACTTTTATTAACTTTGACTGTTGGGTGGATGTTAAAATGTTTCAGTGTGCTCGTTCTATTTGTAAGACTAAAAGGAATTTTGACATAGTGAATGAGTCAAGAGGCTGGTGTCGCCACTGCTGTACGTCTTAATTGACTTTGCTCAGTCTTCACTTAAGTCAGCAAAGAAATAACAGTTTATACTTAGCAGAGAATTTTTTTTTCTCCATTCTGCGCTAGACTCATGCCATTATACTTCAAGCCAAAGATTTCAATCTAGCAAAATGGTTAAGCACAATGTTTTCTCTTTCCCATACAGCACACCCAGATAAAATGCATAAAGACTTTGAGAGGTGTTAAACCTATAAATCACTGCCCCTATTTCACACAGCACCCCCCAAGTTCCCCCCTCCAACACCGGTTCAGAGTTAGGTTGTTGCAATTCCTTTTGATGTGCTGTAGCTTTGAGCCACCTGTCGCCTGTACAATTATTCTATAATGATATTAAAGCCTTGGACCTCGTGCCAATTGGATTAATTCTTATAGAATGACCTGCATTGTTGATAAAACCCCAGTCTCCTCAAAGATGGCTGAGACAGTTCATCATCATAATGATGATGATGATTAGTAATGGATTTTTATTAAGCCTATTTACATTGTTTGTTTGCAAGGCGCAAGACCGTTGCTCGGGTGTTTGATGTGAATAACAATGAGCGTAACTGAATTACAATGTCTTTCTCGCTCTTTGTGTGTGTACAGGACCCCAGAGCAGTGCCCTAGTGTGGTGTCCCTCCTGTCAGAGAGCTACAACCCCCATGTGCGCTGCGGGGCCGCAATGGCCCTGGGCATCTGCTGTGCCGGGACAGGCAACAAGGTGAGTGCCCCTTACACCTAATGTACATCCTTTCCCGACCTCCTTCCCTCCCCGCTCTGTGAACAACCCGCAAATTCTATTGTCCTGTCCAAAATCAGCCCATAAGCTTACCTGTAGACACCTAATGCAGCATCATGGATCTAAAATAATTTAGAGAGTCTATGAAATATTGCGAAAGCTCCTCCTAGCCTGACACAGGGCTGTGTTGTATCCCTCCCACACATCATGAGTGTAGCAAAATAACGGACACCACCGAATACCTGAGGCTAACCGAGGATAACTACTAGAAGACTCAACCTCTGCTAGGAACATACAGAGAAGGAACTGCCTGATGCATCATAATAGCCCGGAAGTAAAGCTGCACTGGGAGCCAAATTTGAAATTGAATACATGGAGCAGGTTGGAAAAAATCTAATTTAAAGCATGATATAAATGTATTTTCAGAAGGGCTGTGGTCAACGTTCAAGGAATACATTAAATATAAACATTACATTGGTAGTGGGGAGCTATTTTATACTTTTTTCACAGATCCATTATTTTCCCATTTGTCTTATAGCAACCCTATATTCTTGGCAGCCCTGGTGTGAAGGGGAGGAATGGCAGAGCAGACCGTCATGTGACCCTAAATATTTTTGCTACTTGGAATTACAATTTAAGAGGACCAGTGCTTCTACAGCGAAAAATAAAATCTCACATCTGTGCTGTTTGGGAGCAGGTTCTGAAGGTTTGCATTAAAATAAATTGTTTCGTCTACTACATATCACTGGTGTAGCCTATAGGCCTACTATGACATTTTTTTACAGCATATAATCTAATTGGATCCCCCTCACCTACTGAACGCGTTGGGAGGAGTCTCATCCTACAGCCAATCATTTATTATGAACGACTCCCCATATGGGCAGGGATGGGAGGAAAGGAAAGGTATCTGTCCTATTGTTTTGTTTCCTGCTGTGTTTTCTATATGTGTTGTTTAGGTCTATGTGAGAAGTGGGAAGATTTTCCTCTTGTAGGACAAACATGAATCTGAATCAGAATTGTTTTCACATTTCCATCATATGACAGTCATGATTCAAATGCATTGATACAGTTAGGTTAATGCTGGGATTATTTTCTCCTTCACGGCATGAGGAGCGTAAGCTCATAACTGTAGAGAATTTAAGATTAATTGGCTTCTTTCTCTCATTGATACGTTTCACACCTTCACAATCCAGACACACATTTGAATGACACATGAGGACTTGATGAAACATAATGTGGGACGTGATGGATTATGGTCTTTTCTATTCGCTACAGAAAATTGTAAAGGAATAACGTTATGAAACAATCTGAAACTACAGCGGTCAAATGATTTGGCATAAATAGAAGCGAGCACCAACAGCCTGATAAAAAGTATAAAACACACAGGTTAAATCTTAATTACAATATTAGTGGGAATATATCCATAAAAACAAGAGAATGGAATATAATTGGATAAATTACAAAAAAGATTAGTTGATGCAGCCACCACTCGCGTGTGGATAGCTATTTCTTATTAGTTTTTTTGTTCTCCCCAATTTTTTTCTATCTTGTCTCATCGCTGCAACTCCCCAATGGGCTCGGGATAGGCGAAAGTGGAGTCATGCGTCCTCCGAAACATGACCCGCCTAACCGCGCTCTTTAACACCCACCAGCTTAACCCGGAAGCCAGCCGCACCGATGTGTCAGAGGAAACGCTTTTCAACTGGCGACCGGGGTCAGACTGCAGGAACCCGGCCCGCCACAATGAGTCGCCCCACCGGCCAAACCCTCCCGTAACCCGGATGACACTGGGCCAATTGTGTGCCAACCTATAGGACTCATGGCCATGGCCGGTTGTGAGACAGCCCGGGAATGAGCCCGGGTCTGTAGTAACGCCTCTAGCACTGCGATGCAGTGCCTTAGAACGCCGCGCCACTCGGGAGGCCATTTGATCGCTATTTCTAAAATCAATATAGACAGCGCCGGTGTTGAAAGTTGAGTAGGCAAATTTACTAACGAGGGCTTTGTTGGAGCACTAAGAAATAAGAGGTCGGCTAACCTGTTTGACAGACGCAATTATGTTATCCATATATTTGTCAGTATAGCTATTTCCTTCAATACTGTCACCATGCACCCCTTAAATAGTTAAAAGGCCTACCTCCTTTCTGTGTTGGACTTGGGCCTCATGTTTGGGATGGAAAATCTACTTCTGAAAGTACCATGCTTAGATTCATAATGACATCTCAAATTGAGTTATTTGGCAACAGCGACAGTTTTGTTGCAAACAAGACACACTGGTTTGTCATTGGAGAAATACGGTAAGATGAATGTCCTTTAATTGATTAGCCCACAAACCACGTTTAAAAAAAAAAAAAGTGTAGTAAATAGGGCTGTAAATTGGGCAGCTAGTAGGCTATTTGCTAATAGGCTAATTATGTTCTGGCCTGCCGACTAGCTATAAGCTCATGGCCAGAATTGGCCACCAGCCAATTTTGGCCAAACATAACTTTGGACACACCTACTCATTAAGAGTTTTTTTTTTTTTTTATATATATATTTTTTTTTCCTACATTGAAGACATCAAAACTATGAATTAACACATATGGAATATAAAAATCCAAATAACTTCACCGATCTTCATTATAAAAAATGCCTTGACAGCTTTGCACACTCTTGGCATTCTCTCAACCAGCTCCACCGGGAAAGATTTTTCAACGGTCTTGAAGGAGTTCCCACATATGCTGAGCACTTGTTGGTTGCTTTTCCTTCATTTTGCGGTCCAACTCATCCCAAACTATCTCAATTGGGTTGAGGTCGGGTGATTGTGGAGGCTAGGTCATCTGATGCAGCACTCCATCACTCTCCTTTTTGGTCAAATAGCTCTTACACAGCCTGGAAATGTTGGGTCATTGTCCTGTTGAAAAACAAATGATAGTCCCACTAAGCGCAAACCAGATGGGATGGCGTATTGCTGCAGAATGCTGTGGTAGCCATGCTGGTTAAGTGTGCCTTGAATTCTAAATAAATGTGTGACAGTGTCACCTGCAAAGCACCATCACACCTCTTCCTCCATGCTTCACAGTGGGAACTACACATGCAGAGATCATCCGTTCACCTACTCTGCTTCTCACAAAGACACGGCAGTTGGACTCATCAGATTTGGACAGATTTCCACCCATCTAATGTCCATTGCTTGTGTTTCTTGACCCAAACAAGTCTCCCCTTATTGGTGTCCTTTTGTAGTGGTTTCTTTGCAGCAGTTCGACCATGAAGTTCGACCAGGCCTGATTCACGCAGTCTCCTCTGAACAGTTGATGTTGAGATGTCTGTTACTTGAATTCTGTGAAGCATTTATTTGGGCTGCAATCTGAGGTGCAGTGAACTCTAATGAACTTATCCTCTGCAGCAGAGGTGACTCTGGGTCTTCCTTTCCTTTGGTGGTCCTCATGAGAGCCAGTTTCATCATAGTGCTTGATGGTTTTTGCCACTGCACTTGAAGAAACTTTCAAAGTTCTTGAAATTTTACGAATTGACTGACCTTCATGTCTTAAAATAATGATGGACTGTCGTTTCTCTTTGCTTATTTGAGCTGTTCTTGCCTTAATATGGACTTGATCTTTTACCAAGTAGGGCTATCTTCTGTATAGCACCCCTACCTTGTCACAACACAACTGATTGGCTCAAACTCGTTAAGAAGGAAAGAAATTCCACAGACTGACTTTTAACAAGGCACACTTTTTTAATTGAAATGCAGTTCATGACTACCTCATGAAGCTGGTTGAAAGAATGCCAAGATTGTTGAACACTTTTTTTGGTTACTACATGACTCCATATGTGTTTTCAAAGTTTTGATGTCTTCACTATTATTCTAAATAAAGAGAAACCCTTGAATGAGTAGGTGTCACATTTTGACTGGTACTGTGTGTGTTTATAAATGTGTGTGTGTACTCAGCAAAAAAAGAAATGTCCTCTCACTGTCAACTGTGTTTATTTTCAGCGAACTTAACATGTATGAACATAACTAGATTCAACAACTGTGACAAACTGAACAAGTTCCACAGACATGTGACTAACCGAAATGGAATAATGTGTCTGTTCCTGAACAAAGGGGGGGTCAAAATGAACAGTCAGTATCTGGTGTGGCCACCAGCTGCATTAAGTACTGCAGTGCATCTCCTCATGGACTGCACCAGATTTGCCAGTTCTTGCTGTCAGATGTTACCCCACTCTTCCACCAAGGCACCTGCAAGTTCCCAGACATTTCTGGGGGGGAATGGCGCTAGTCCTCACCCTCCGATCCAACAGGTCCCAGATGTGCTCAATGGGATTGAGATCTGGGCTCTTTGATGGCCATTGCAGAACACTGCCATTGTTGTCTTGCAGGAAATCGCGCACAGAACAACCAGAGTGTCTGGTGGCATTGTCATGCTGGAGGGTCATGTCAGGATGAGCCTGCAGGGAGGAGGATGTCTTCCCTGTAACGCACAGCGTTGAGATTGCCTACAATGACCACAAGCTCAGTCCGATGATGCTGTGACACACCGCCCCAGACCATGACGGACCCTCCACCTCCAAATCGATCCCGCTACAGAGTACAGGCCTTGGTGTAACGCTCATTCCTTTGACGATAAATGCGAATCCGACCATCACCCCTGGTGAGACACAACCGCGACTCGTCAGTGAAGAGCACTTTTTGCCAGTCTTGTCTGGTCCAGCGACTGTGGGTTTGTGCCCATAGGTGACATTGTTGCCGGTGAGGACCTGCCTTACAACAGGCCTACAAGCCCTTACTCCAGCCTCTCTCAGCCTATTGCGGACAGTCTGAGCACTGATGGAGGGATTACGTGTTCCTGATGTAACTCGGGCAGGTGTACCGATCCTGTGCAGGTGTTGTTACACGTGGTCTGCCACTGCGAGGACGATCAGCTGTCTCCTGTCTCCCTGTTGCGCTGTCTTAGGCTTCTCACAGTACGGACATTGCAATTTATTGCCCTGGCCTCATCTGCAGTCCTCATGCCTCTTTGCAGAATGCCTAAGGCATGTTCACGCAGATGAGCAGGGACCCTGGGCATCTTTCTTTTGGTGTTTTTCAGAGTCAGTAGAAATGCCTCTTTAGTGTCCTAAGTTTTCATAACTGTGACCTTTTAATTGCCTACTGTCTGTAAGCTGTGTTTAAACCCTTTACAATGAAGATCTGTGAAGTTATTTGGATTTTTACATGTTATCTTTGAAAGACAGGATCCTGAAAAAGTTTATATATAATTAAAGAAAAATGTTTTGTTCCCGTTTTGCATGTTTTTTGGGCATTAATACGTGTCACATATCATAACACCATGGGCCAGGAAAGGTTGAATTCGTTGGCAGTGCTGTCAATCTAGCTCGCTCATTAATGTCTTAATCGATATTAATGATTGCCTCTTATCAACTCATCATTCCCATGCCATAGTTTGTACTTCTCAATTGTCAGTAGAAACCACATTTGTTTAAGCAAGTCAGCTATGTTTTTAAAAAAGGCAGTAAATGAGGCTGAATTAACTGTTTCGCTGACAGCCAGGTGTAGCGGTGGTGCAATTCACTCCATGGTGCTGGAAAGAAAGCTTTGCTGTTGGGACAGCTTTATGTTGGCCCTAACAGTTTGTGGGCACTGTTTGTCACCGTTATATTGCAATTAATGTATTGTTTAGTGCTGTGATGTGTAGTGGCTTTGCTGGCATGCATCTAAAATGAACTTGCTGAGTTTTTAGGAATCATATCACAGATAAACTGACACATAATGAGATATTTAGCTAGCTATATAGTTGGCTAGCTAGTTGTTAAAAATGACAGTATATGGGATCACAATGTTACATTTTCCTGGTAATATAGAAGTCCTGCAGATGTTCTCTCTTCCTGGCTTGCTAGCTACAGCAGTTTCATATCTAATCACTAGCCAGTTCGTTTTAGCTAGCTCTAGCTCAGGCCTGGACAATTATTTTCCATGGAGGGCCACATTAAAATATATTTTTGCCATCGCGGGCCAGAATCATATTACAGGATTATACATCATATGTCTGACTGTGTTGACAGATATATCTACTGTAAATCACGTCCAGATATGCTACTTTTTAAAACATTTTAACATGCACAGAAATAAACAACATCCGTTCTCCATTTTGGTAGGTATTTTCATTATTAAACATGCAATGAACTACACGGAGGGAAAAGTACACTGTGCATTCAGTGTCACAGACAGAACTCTTGTTAACGGGTATACACAAAAACACAAAGAGAGAGCTCAACATTACATTTAAACTACTCAACCAGTGTGAGGAGTAAAGTCTGATGGGCATTGACTAGAGCAGTGAAGCCAGGTATAGTTTCTGACGTCGCTATGCGCAGGATTGCTGAGAGGTGAGTTCGTAAGAGATGATCTGTGCCTGGACTTATATTTCATCACTGAAAATGTCTGTTCACATACATAGGTTGACCCAAACAGTACAAACATCTGAGCATGACTCCTAATCTTTGGAAAGTTTTGTTCATCGAGAGATTCATAGAGCCTCGTCAGTGACATTGTTTTGAATAGTCAAATCAAAGTCTATTTGTCACGTTCGCCGAATACAACAGGTTACAGTGAAATGCTTGCTTACAGGCTCTAACCAATAGTGCAAAAAAAGGTATTAGGTGAACAATAGGTAGGTAAAGAAATAAAACAACATTAAAAAGAAAGGCCGTATACAGTAGCGAGGCTGTAAAAGTAGCGAGGTAGTATGTACATGTAGCTATGGTTAAAGTGACTATGCATATATGATGAACAGAGAGTAGCAGTAGCGTAAAAGAGGGGTTGGGGGGGCACACAATGCAAAAAGTCCAGGTAGCCATTTGATTACCTGTTCAGGAGTCTTATGGCTTGGGGGTAAAAACTGTTGAGAAGCCTTTTTGTCCTGGACTTGGCACTCCGGTACCGCTTGCCATGCGGTAGTAGAGAGAACAGTCTATGACTGGGGTGGCTGGGGTCTTTGACAATTAGTTCTCCAATGACCGCATCAGACTGAAGATCGATAAGCTCAAGTTGCAGGTCAGTGGGAGTGTTATCCACATTGAAGGTGAAAGGAGAGGAAACCAACAGCATGTCATTTTCCAACACTTTGAAATCCTCAAAACTATGAGAGAACTCACCGTTCAAAGCAAGCAGCAGCGATGTATACTTCTCCCGCTGGTCATCTGATAGGGAACAGACTAGTAGTGTCGGAAGGTGGGTGAGATTGTTGGCTTGTACTTGGCGGATCAGGAGGTGTAATTTTCCCTTGAAGGCTTTGACAAGGCTGTACATCTGATGTGCAAAAAGGCCCTTCCTTTGTAGTTTGGAATTCAGTTCATTCATGAGGGCCATGATGTCCACGGGGAATGCAAAATCAACCAACCAACCATTCTTTATCTTGTAGTTGAGGGAAATCCACATTTTCCTTTCATTTGCAAAAAATCCGCAATCTCCGACTTCAGGTCCTACACCCTTTTAAGCACCTTCCCCAAACTCAGCCATCTCACGTCTTTGTGCTAGGGGAGATCTGCATGATCTGACTGTCTCGTCCAACAGTGAGACAAACTGCCTGTGGTTTAAAGATGTTGCTCTTATGGTTTACCACTTTTGTGACTATCTACAACATGGTTCATTTTCAGAACACATTTACAGAGCACCTCCTGATGAATAATGCAATGGAGGAAAATAATTTTCTGATCTGGGTTCAGCTCTGCGACTTGATCTTGTATCCTTTTCAAAAGGCCAATGTTTCTTCCTGTCAAGTTTGGGCTGATAACTTTTCAAAACTCAATCCCAGCTTTTTAACCAATAAATGTTTCCCTGCGGTTGTGCTCTTAATTGACTGCACTGAAGCAAACTCCTCTGTAATTTCAAAGTCTGGGGTTATGCCTCGTAAGAATATCAACAACTGCATCTTGTCACGTGCATCACTGCTCTCATCTGGGGCCAATGAGAAATAGGTGAAATCCTTTACCTTGTCTTTCAACTGTTGTTCCATATTCTCTGCAATGTCAACGCCGTGTCACTGTTTATCTTGACAGGGAAACATTTTCAAACAGCTCTTTCTTGTCGGGGCAAAGTATTGCTGCAGAGTCAATTAAACATTCTTTAATGAATTCGCCTTCAGCGAATGACTTCCTATGTTTAGTAATTTTGTGGGACAGTACATAGCTAGCTCTCGCAATTCCGTTGTTTGCTGAATGCAGTTTTGTAAAAAGTCCTTGCTGCTTTTGCAACTGAGAAAGCAACTCTTTCAATGCACTTGCCCTCTGCTCAGAAGACATTCCTATATTTCTCTGCATGCTTTGTCTGGAAGTGTCGGGACAAGTTGTAGTCTTTCAAGACAGCACACAGCTTTCCCTGATACCTCAAATAAATATTTCGATGTCCACTCTTGCTTCAACACCCTACATTCATTGTCTACTTTCCTTTTTTTGAAATCTTTGAAAAAATGTTCTGCAATTTCTAGCTAGCTACTATTTGTAACTGTGACGTGTGTGTCAGCCTGTCTGTCCTCATGCAGTTGTTATTTATATGTGCCTTCAAAATAAATGTCCCACAAGCGGTGGGACTTAAATCGTTACACAAAGGCGAGGTATTCATTGGGCTTCTAAAATCAATAACAAATACGTTTTTCTAAACTTTGCTATCGCAAATTCTTTATGTGATCTGAGTATGATTCCGTTGCCGGATTGAATCATGTCGCGGGCTGCATATTGCCCCCCGGGCCTGCCTTTGCCCAGGTCTGCTCTAGCTCATACCTAATGACAAATGCTTTTTAATTTGTCAATATGAGCATTTGACTTTGCCATTATCAATGATAACAATTACATCAAAAAGACAAGAGAAGACCTAAATCAAGTAGGCTAGCTAGATACCTTGTCTCGTTTAGGCTGATTCAGTAATTGTCTAACGTCACTCGGCTTGTTATCAAATGTACATTTCACAGACTCATCTTATCAATCGGAAAGTACTCAAATAATTAACATAAAAACAGATTGTGTACAGTTTCTTACCTTTTATTGTTGTTCTGATCTCCATGACAGAGCTGTAAAAGTTGTGAGAAACATGTCTGGTCCAGTAGAGGTGTGGCAGCATTCACTTTCAGTCTCCATGCAAAATTCACTATTTGCTCAGTCCTACCATTGGCGTCAGTTGTTACTATGGCAATTCAAGATGGCGCTACCCATACCTCAAATAATAATGTTCACAATCAAAATACAAAAAATGCAGATGTTTCCATGTTAAATGCACCTGTTTCGTATTAGTGGATTGAATACATATCTTTGCTTAGCTTTACCTTCTAAAGTGTTTTCCTCGCTGCTGAGTGCTGATGTTTGCCCTGGCACAGCTGAGCCCGCCCTTCCTCAGAAGCCCCTGGTAACTTGTGCAAAGTGGCTGAGCTGGCATCCTCTGCCAGGCTTACTTCTTAATTCCCAGGAGAGCGCTGGTCCAAACACTGGCCTAAAAGTTCCTAACTGGCCTGAGAGAGCTCACTGTTTCTCCACCTGAGCCTTTTCTCCCTTAAGGAGCTCGGGCTTATCCTCCTGTAGAACAGAAAAGTACTGTGCTCGTACTTAGCGTGTAGCACCCAACCTTATCTATGTATTTATTTGAAGTCTAAACAACACGATAACCTTGTCTTGATGATTTTACTTGTTTTCTGTTCAAGTTGTCATCTAGGTGTTTGTTTAATTTGTGTATTTTATTATTGAAAAGTTATTTTGTTCTTTCTCTCTTCTCAGGAGGCCATCAACCTGCTGGAGCCCATGACTAATGACCCGGTAAACTATGTGAGACAGGGTGCCCTAATCTCATCGGCCCTCGTCATGATCCAGCAGACCGAGGTCACCTGTCCCAAGGTGAGTGGAAGTGAAACAGTCCATCCCATTCACAGCCGACATTTAGGAGAGATTGGCGACCAGTAACTTTGTTATTGACTTTAAAATATCTTGGTTGTATGGCTAATGGTGGAATTATCTGTTTGCATGTTATGCTACTGTAGCCTATTGAAATGTTCTCAACATTGTATAGAATGTTACTTTTCATTGCCTGGCATGCTAGATTGACATATCTTAAATACATTTTTTAACTTTTTTTTTTTGTTGCTATTTGGACTAGTCTGCTGCGCTGTCATTCAGACTGCTGTTTTTGTGATATACTTTTTCATAATTAGACAAGTTTGATGTCGGACAACAACAATAGAATGTTCATGATTTAATCCATGCCAAAGACGGTAAGATGAAAGGCGATGTTAATACTGAAGGGTTGGCGAGACTTTGAAATACCTTACCGCAATCATGACTATGCTGGTTGGCGGAAATAAAAGTACAGGCGTTGTCGCCGGTAATACCTTTCAGATATAAAGAAAAGGTCGCAGGTTTTCGGTTCTGTTTGAAAGGGATATCAGTCAGCGGAGGGTAGGAAAGAGAAGGGTGGGGATGCTAGCTAAAAGGAGCTGCTCTCTCTCTCTCCCCGTTTTGCACAACAAGCTCTGTCACAGACGTTTAAGAAATGCCAGACTCATTTTCAAAGCGTCCTCTGGTCTCGGCCTGTACATCAACAGCCTTTGAGCTCGGGGTGGTGTGAAAGCTTGCAAGAGACTCTCATTTTAAATTGGAAATGGCAGGAGGCACTACATGTGTGCCTGTTTTTTTTTCAGCGTCTTTCCAGATTTTGTTTGCTGTGCTCGGTCACTGATGATGGTGACATGGCAGCTAGCGTGGCAGTGTGGCGAGTGTGTCAGTACACCTTGGGCATGCAGGTTGTTTATGTAGGCCTACACTGCCATACTGTTATGGACTGCCCACTTGTTGTTTTTTTTTTTCTCAGCACACTTTTATTTTGTGCCCCACACACGATACGTATGTGCCAATACCGTAAACACACATGCTCAACTAAACTTTTCTTTCATACACACACCCCCTCTGGGTTATTCCGTTGCGTGACATTTTTCATGATTGAAGCCACGCTGTCATTAATTGCGGTGGGCCTGTTTAAATGTGAAGCCACACTGATGTTTTCAAGTGTTTTCGAGACAGGAAGGCGATTCGGTGCAGTTGTGTTAAATCGTGTTCGTCGAGTATGTGCCTCGGTGCCTCACTCCCAGGTGGGCCACTTACTTTACAGGACTAATTTTTTAAATATCTTACATGGAATTATTAATGGTAATGTTTTAACCATATAACCCTTATATATTTATTATCGAGAAGGGTGGTTAGTGAGTTTTTAACCAGCTAATAGTGGCTCTCCCTTCATGTCAGTTCCAAATGTGGGCCTTGGCATGCATATTGACTTTATCAAAGCCAAAGTGACGTGGCAGCCAAAAGGTTTCCCATATGCAGCTGAAAAACCGGACAACAAAGAACTTAAGTATATTTCATTGAATAAGAGTGCTAGATTGTAATGTGGAGGCCCACCAAATCAACTGAACAATGAGTTTGAGTCATAATGGTTTTCGTTGCTTTCCCGGAACAGGTGAACCAGTTCCGGCAGCTCTACTCCAAGGTCATCAATGACAAGCATGATGACGTCATGGCCAAGTTTGGGGCCATTCTGGCCCAGGGCATCCTGGATGCAGGTCAGTGTCTTGTCAAGTGTGTGTGACTGATATTTGGTGAGAGCGGTGGGATTTATTCAGAAAACGCGTGGGTGTATCTGTTTCTGTCTGCTGTGTAGGGGTTGTGTGAGTGAGTGTGTGTGTTGGCAAGATTTACAAGGGGTCCAGTTCCAGCCGCCCCTCAGGGCTTGACTACCCCTGTGTCCTGTGATTTTCCCCAACTCCCTTCTCTGGAAGCGATCATTCTACGATGCATTAGCACCTGGCTGTCCAGCACTGACAACAGCCACATGACTCTTGTTATTAGTGTTAGTCTGACGATCGATGTTTGTTTGTGTGTGTGTTCGCCAGAGTTTCCGTTAGCCGTTAATGCTGAGAGATTAACCAAAATGTCAATGTTTTTTGTTGTTGTGGTTATTAACTACTTAGGGAGTAGCAGCGCGCTAGCGGGCCGCTCCTGACACTACCCGGTGAAATGTAAGGCGCCAAATTCAAAATCCAAAAGTTGAATTATTAAACATTCATCAATATACAAGTGTTGCATAGTCATCAAACGCTCTGATTCTTGGCAGTATCACAGCGTTGTCAGTTTTCAAAAAGGCTTTACGGCGAAGCACAACATTTGATTGTTTGAGGGTAGCACCTCTCCTATTTTCTACATTAGCATAAATTCATATCCAGCGCGGGTCACACAAAACCCATATAAGAGCTAAAATAAATCTCTTACCTTTCGAATAACTTCTGCTGAGGGCTTCCCAAGTGTCCAACGAAGACAATCCAATGGTTCTTTTGTTAGAAAAAGTCATTTATTATATCCATAAATCTCAGTTTGGTTGGCGCGTTATGATCAGAAAATCCACCGTCGAGTCGCCCATTGAACCGTGAAGAGAACACGTTCAAATTATACCTATACACTTTATCCAAACAAATCAAACATCATTTTTAATGTATCCTTTTATGTATATTTACTGTAATATTTCCACCGGACGATAACGTGAACGATAGGAATGGAAAATAAAGTGGGGCGCGCTCACAATCTCGCGCCCGTGAAACGTTGTTGACAAATGTTGTCCCTTCACTACTTCCTCTTCCTATCTGTTCTGCTTAGTGCTAGAGCCTCCAGACACTGTATAAAGACTGTTGACATCTAGTGGAAGCCATAGGTACTGCAGTCTCAGTCCTGGATAACATAGAAATCAATAGGCAGCCTGGAGGAAAAGGTCATGTACCAAAAAAAACTGCAAATCCGGATGGATTTTCCTCGGGTTTTCGCCTGCTATATCAGTTCTGTTATACTCACATACATTATTTTAACACTTTTAGAAACTTCAGTGTTTCCTATCCAATAGTACTAATTATGTGCATATCCTATTTTCTGGGCCTGAGTGGCAGGCATTTTACTTTGGGCACGCCAGACTCTCCAAAACCGTCACCTCTGCTGCCACTCCCTAAGAAGTTAAACAACTAATTGACCGACGAAAGTTTGAAAGTATGTCTGATCTACTTTGAAAAACAAGTAAAATGATTGTCAGACCGCTCTGCACCATACTTAGGCAGGCTAGCCTAGCTAAATAGGATGACTAAAGACAGTACAGTATGGGGAAACCAGAGAGACTAACGTTAGATGGTTGGCTGGGTGCTACTGCCTGAGCAGAGATCAGATGATGACTAAGGAATGAACAATTATAAAGTCATTAAATAAAACTAAGTAATATACCCAACTGAAATATTTGATTATTTCATAGTAATTTCCTATGTGGCCCTGACATAGACAATGGAATATTTTCAATGTTTTGTCAATTGAATGTTCACTATTTTTGGCTTTGGAATTTCTATTAAAAAGCTCTAATCATTTTAATGTCATTATTTCATAATGCATTTAATGTTTAAAACAATAATTGAAATCCATTATGTTTTTATAATTGCACCTAAACCGAACCGGCCTAGAAAAGCACATCAGTCATAACTATTAGCCCGCTTTTGGACAAAAAATGAATAGATGAAAAGCCGATTTAAATAAACTGATGTCGGCCAATTGTCCGGGAGAAGAAAAAAAGTCCCATTTGTAAAATAATGCTTTTTAGCCTATTCATTGATGGTAATACCAGTCAATGTAAATACATTTGACCGATCATGCTTATCCCTCTATAGGTTCATAATTTAGTGGAATTAAATTGGCGCGTGTGTATTTTCGTTAGTCATTATGTTTATCACAGAGTCTATGATGAGCAGGAATCTGTCAGACAGCGCGAGAGCTGCTGCTACAGCTTCTCAAACAGCTCATTTGTTGCTGCTGGAGTGAAACGTGCATTTAAAAGCCCAATCATTGTGTAACAATTCTAAATGCAATCGCGTGTTAAACAGTTTTGATGGCCACGATTTAAAAATAGCAAAAAATCTCAACTGGTAATTGAAGCACGCTTTCCATTTGCCATTCAAGTGCATATAGGCAACGGTAGGCAGGCTTCAGTGCGTCACACACCACTTTGCAATGAGGTGAAAGCAGTATGCATTTTTAACATATACTTAATTGTTTCAAACCTGAATGTTTTACTTCATATTATGATGCATGTCTTACCTTGCTTAAAAGTCAAATCAGACCATAGAAACGGGGAGGCAATTATTTAATAGACTTCCATATGTCATTGAAACCAGTAGCCTATTTCTCTCATGTTCTATAGATTGTTTGGCTATTTAGCAACACAACTGACGCATGCGCAACTATGGGGCAAAACAGACTGGGTTGGCTTAGATTGTTGACTTCATGTAAACTATATTTCATCTCCAATGCTTATTGAAAACATACATTTGCAGAATGAGCACTTGTTGTCTCTTAAATACATCGTTAAAGTTGTTGGTTAGCTAGCGAATTTTAGCCATATTAGCATTGACATTAAATCAGTCAAAACACCTCAAAACAAGACATGGTATCAAGAACAAGATGAAACGAGACACTTATGATTCCCTACATGGCAGTTTCTTGTCATTCTTGCTAGCAATCTGGCCATCCGGAATCACAAAACACACCGACTTCTGCCCCATGGAAGCCCGCACATCGTTTTCGTGACGTCGTAAGCTAACCCAGCTAATGGTTTTCAAGTCCACTTTCTTTCCATTGTCCAGTAGCCAAAGGCACAATCCTAGTTATATTAGCAACCCATGCTAGTTGTTGCATCTTAACCACTCCCCTCTTTCTACATTTTCAACAGATATTTTGATCTCTGTCACATGAAACTGCTGGCATGTGTGGTGTGCTTTTGACATGGATTTTCCCGCTAATTGCATTATGGAATGAACATTCCCATGTAGCCCACTGCCTTGTGTGCATTGCTGTACTGATAATGTGAAGAAATAATAGTTAATCAACATTTTGAGCTAAATGTTCTGATCTGTTGCATCAGTCTCATTGCTTTATAATATATACAGTGCATTCAGACCTCTTGACTTTTTTCACATTTTGTTACATTAAAGCCTTATTCTAAAATGGATTGAATAGTTTTTTTCCCTCGTCAATCTACACACATTATGTCATAATGACAAAGCAAAAAAACATTTTTGTGAATTTTTAGCGAATGTATAAAGTATTCAGACCTTTTACTCAGTACTTTGTTGAAGCATCTTTGGCAGAGATTACAGCCTCAAGTCGTCTTGGGTATGACGCTACAAGCTTGGCACACCTGTATTTGGGGAGTTTCTCCCATTTTTCTCTGCAGATCCTCTCAAGCTCTGTCAAGTTGGATGGTTACCCTTTTCAAGGTAAAAATTGAGGGGGGTTAACTAAATCAAGAAAGCCACCAGTTTCACTAAATCAGCGTGATTTCTCTTAATCCCAGGCCAAGGGCCTCGCTAACGTTTCAATTAGTCATTTATGACCGTTTTAGCTTAACAAACTTTTAAAAGTGAAAAGGGACAAATGTCAGTAAAACAATGACCTGGCACGGCTAGTATAAGAGAAGAGTGGGTGGTGTTTGCTGTGATTAGGCGGTCAAGGGTTGGGGGTGCAGAGGTAGAATAATAGACCGCCATTGCCCTCTGGGAGGCAAATACGGAGAGGAGGATGGAGGGAGTGGGAGGAAGAGAGGTGCGGAGGAGTATCTGAATGGAGGAAAAAGCAGGGTGATTGGAATCAGTGTCGGGAGACAGGGAGGTCCTTCCCCATATAAATACTGTAAAAAGTCCTTTCAAAAGGAGTTACTAAGGAGGAATCATTCAATTTAAAATGCATTATTACACTGGAAATTTTTCCAATGTAAAATCAGATCAGACAATAGTGGTTAAATCACGTGCCGCTTCAGCCCAGTTTTTTTCTATGTAATTACAGTGATGATGACTTGTGGGTCATTTAATTCCTTTATTTTGACGTCTGAAATGGTTCCTCCTAATGCCCCGAACAAATGGATTTCGTCACCAGAGTGACTCACAGATTCGAGTTGCTGCGCCTAAATGAGAGTGTCACACAAGTCTCTTTAAAACTTAAGACGCAGCTCAAAAGCAGTGTGCAATTTACTAGGGTGGAAGGAGGGGTATGGTCTGTTTTTGTAAACCTATATGGCAGTCCAATTGTAATTTTGGAGGTTACATGGAGGTTACTTTCCCCAGAATTCATAGGTGTTATGTGATTACTAGCTAGATCAACTACCATTTTTCAGTGGTGGCATAAGGTCCTTTGGCAGTACAGAGCGGAGGGATTTCTTTAGAAAGTTGGATAAGAGCATCTTCTAAATTATTTAAAAAAAAAATGTTTTGGAGGGGCTTTGAGAACTGAATACATGAACAGACACGGTAAAGCTTCACATTTAGGGCCGAGATTAAAAGGAGTATAATTCTACGTAATGAATGAGGGAACGTCTGGCGAGACGGAGGGAACGGTTGGGTGTGCGATTTCTTGCGAGAGCTGCTTTCAAAGGCTAAACCCTCGGTAATGAGCACCAGAGATCATGAAATGGAACCCTAATGGTTTCCGCCTGTCACATTTCATATGATTATCCAACCCCCCCAACCCCACTCATAACTTAAGACTAATACGCCACATCCACATCTGAAATCAAAGTGGTACACTAGAAGTGAAGTGATGGTTCTTTAGGTGGAAGCTACCTTTACAGTACTCAACACACAGCCTTTCTGCCCGCCTCAACACATGGATATGTATCTGGGAGCAGTGGCCTGGCTGACAGTTAAGGGTAGTAGAGTGAGAGGAAGAGGCAAAAGCACACTGAAGCTATCTGGCTAACGATCCCGTATTAAGATCTTGTCTGGGCGGTCTAATGTGACAGAAAACAGAGGGGACTCGGGAGTTCTTTATCTTGGCAGGAGAACGGGCTCCCAGTTTGATCTTGTCTGTTGCTGTGGTGGCACGGATCGGCTAAAAGCATTATGGGAACACAAATATGGCAAAAGACCTACTGCAGTACGAGCGCACTATAGGCTCCGTTAATGTGACACGTGTATACACACACACACACAAAGTGCACATGCACAGCATAATTCTGATTTACACATGTTGCAGGTGTTAAATTTGACTAAGTATTCTTAAAAGTGAAACAAGGCTTGGTTGTGTATACACCCGCACATGATGTGTATTTAAACAGTATTGAACACATAGAGGGACCTGCTGGTGTCTATTGAGGTAATACATAAGGCCCAAAGTTAGTGTGGAGTATGCCTTTCTGGTCCAGCCTGTGTTTGGGGTATGCGTATACACATCTGTGAGTGTGTGTGTGTGTGTGTGTGTGTGTGTCAAGTGTTTGATGTGATGTGCAGCTCTCTGGGACCCCACACACAAACGCAAATGTACACTGTACGATTGCACGCACACACAAAAACGCTCACTGTACCCTTGCATGCACACCAGGGTTTTATGGACATTTGACTGAAAGCATTTTTATTTCACGGACATTTGAGAAATGTACCCATATGAGCACCATGGGCATCCACCCATGGATCAGGATCAGGCCTGGACAATTATTTTCCATGGAGGGCCACATTAGAATATATTTTTGCCATCGCGGGCCAGAATCATATTACAGTATTATACATCATGTGTTGACAGATATATCTACTGTAAATCACGTCCAGATATGCTACTTTTTAAAACGTTTTATCATGCACAGAAATAAACCACATCCATGTTCTCCTTTTGGTAGGTATTTTCATTATTAAACATGCAATGAACTACACGGAGGGAAAAGTGCACTGCATTCAGCACCACGGACAGAACTCTTGTTAACGGGTATACACAAAAACACAAGAAAGAAAGAGTTCAACATTACATTTAAACTACTCAACCAGTGTGAGGAGTGAAGTCTCTGATGGGCAGTGACGTCAGGTATAGTTTCTGATGTTGCTATGCGCATGATTGCTGAGAGGTGAGAGTCCGTAAGAGATGATCTGTGCCTTGACTTGTTATATTTCATCACTGAAAATGTCTGTTCACATACATAGGTTGACCCAAACAGTACAAACATCTTCTGAGCATGGCTCTTAATCTTTGGAAAGTTTTGTTAATCGAGAGATTCATAGAGCCTCGTCAGTGACATTGTTTTGAACAGTTCTCCAATCACTGCATCAGACTGAAGATCGATAAGCTCAAGTTGCAGGTCAGTGGGAGCGTTATCCACATAGGAGAGGAAACCAACAGCATGTCATTTTCCAACACTTTGAAATCCTCAAAACGATGAGAAAACTCACTGTTCAAAGCACGCAGCAACGATGTATACTTCCCGCTGGTCATCTGATAGGGAACAGACTAGAGGTTGACTGATTAATTGGCATGACCGATTTAATTAGGGGCGATTTTGAAGTTTTCATAACAATCGGTAATCGGCACTTTTGGACGCCTATTATGGCCGATTATATTGCATTCTGCGAGGAAACTGCGTGGCAGGTTGACCGCCTGTTACGCGAGTGCAGCAAGGAGCCAAAATAAGTTGCTAGCTAGCATTAAACTTATCTCATAAAAAACAATCAATCTTCACGTAATCACTAGTTAACTACACATGGTTGATGATATTAATAGGTTAACTAGCTTGTCCTGCGTTGCATATAATCAATGCGGGTGCCTGTTAAATTATCATCGAATCACAGCCTACTTTGCCAAACGGGGGATGATTTAACAAAAGCGCATTCGTGAAAAAAGCACAAACATTGCACGAATGTACCTAACCATAAACATCAACGCCTTTCTTAAAATCAATACACAGAAGTATATTCTTTTAAACCTGCATATTTAGTTAAAATAAATTCATTTTAGCAGGCAATATTATCTAGGGAAATTGTGTCACTTCTCTTGCGTTCATTGCACGCAGAGTCAGGGTGTATGCAACAGTTTGGGCCGCCTGGCTCGTTGCGAACTAATTTGCCAGAATTTTACATAATTATGACAACATTGAAGGTTGTGCAATTCAACAGCAATATTTAGATTTAGGGTTGCTGCCCGTTCTATAAAATACGGAACAGTTCCGTATTTCACTGAAGAATAAACGTTTTGTTTTCTAAATTATAGTTTCTGGATTTGATGATATTAATGACCAATGGCTCGTATTTCTGTGTTGATTATATTATAATTAAGTCTATGATTTGATAGAGCAGTCTGACTGAGCGGCAGCAGTCTTGTAAGCATTCATTCAAACTTTACTTTAGCTCTTAGCAATGCTTGCTTCACAGTGCTGTTTATGACTTCAAGCCTATCAACTCCTGAGATTAGGCTGGCAATACTAAAGTGCCTATTAGAACATCCAATAGTCAAAGGTATATGAAATACAAATGGTATAGAGAGAAATAGTTGACTCCTCATAATTCCTATAATAACTACAACCTAAAACTTCTTAACTGGGAATATTGAAGAACTGGGAATATTGAACCACCAGCTTTCATATGTTCTCATGTTCTGAGCAAGGAACTTAAACGTTAGCTTTTTTACCTGGCACATATTGCACTTTTACTTTCTTCTCCAACACTGGGCTTTACACTGTGTTTTATATAAAGAAATCGGCCTATTAATCGGTATCTGCTTTTTTTGGTCCTCCAATAATCGGTATCAGCGTTGAAAAATCATAATCGGTCGACCTCTAGAACAGATTAGTAGTGTCGGAAGGTGGGTGAGATTGTTGGCTTCTACTAAGTAAGTTTCCCTTGAAGGCTTTCTACGAGTAAGTTTCCCTTGAAGGCTTTGACAAGGCTGTACATCTGATGTGCAAAAAGGCCCTTCCCTTGTAGTTTGGAATTCAGTTCATTCATGAGGGCCATGATGTCCACGGGGAATGCAAAATCAACCAACCAACCAACCATTCTTTATCTTGTAGTTGAGGGAAATCAACATATTTTCCTTTCATTTGCAAAAACTCAGCAATCTCCGACTTCAGGTCCCACACCCTTTTAACTTCTCAGGGATCACTGGGTCGCTAGCGACCCACTCCCGACACCACCAGGTAAAATGTAAAGCGCCAAATTCAAAATCCCAAAGTTGAATTATTAAACATGTACCAATATACAAGTGTTTCATACTCATCAAAAGCTCTGTTTCTTGGCAATATCACAGCGTTGTCAGATTTCAAAAAGGCTTTACGGCGAAAGCTCTACATTTGATTGTTTGAGGACAGCGCCTCACATACTTTCTCATAGCCATGAATTCATTAGCCAGCGTGGCACACACATAACACATTTCACAGCGAAAACAAATCAATTACCTGTTGAAGAACTTCTGCTGAGGTCATCCTAAGTGTCCAACGAAGACAATCCATGGTTCTTTTGTTAGAAAAAGTCATGTATTATATNCAAGGGGGGACCCACTTGTTTGGTCTTTTTCTCTGGGCTAATGCATCCAAAATGGAGGGAAACACCGTCGCGAGGCTGCTGACATCATAAGGAAGCGATGTGTACTGCATTCATACTCCCTTATATGGTCATTTTCATGAGGGAGGGGTTCCCAAATGAGCAATGTGTCAAAATCACTTTTTCCAGGACAGAAATTCCTCGGGGTTTTGCCTGCCATAGCCGTTCTGTTTCACTCACAGACAAATGGTTAACAGTTTTGGAAAATTCAGAGTGTTTCCTATCCAATGGTACTAAATATATGCATATCCTATTTTCTGGGCCTGAATGGGAGGCATTTTACTTTGGGCACGCCAGGCTCTCCAAAAACGGTCACCTCATGCACTGCTCCCTAACAAGTTAAGCACCTTCCCCAAACTCAGCCATCTCACGTCTTTGTGCTAGGGGAGATCTGCATGATCTGACTGTCTCGTCCAACAGTGAGACAAACTGCCTGTGGTTTAAAGATTTTGCTCTTATGAAGTTTACCACTTTAGTGACTGTATCCACAACATGGCTCATTTTCAGAACATTCACAGAGCAGCACCTGATGAATAATGCAATACAGGAAAATAGTTTTCTGATCTGGGTTGAGCTCAGCTACTTGATCTTGTATCCTTTTCAAAAGGCCATGTTTTTTCCTGTCAAGTTTGGGCACCCATCAGTGGTCACACTGGATAACGTTTCAAAACTCAGTCCCAGCTTTAGCCGCACGCTTATTAACCTCCAATAAATCTTTCCCTGCGGTTGTGCCTTTCATTGACTGTACTGAAGCAAGCTCCTCTGTAATTTCAAAGTCTGGGGTTATGCCTCGTAAGAACATCAACTGCGTCTTGTCACGTGCAACACTGCTCTCATCTGGGGCCAAGGAGAAATAGGTTAAATCCTTTACCTTGTCGTTCAACTGTTGTTCCATATTCTCTGCAATGTCCTCAACACGCCGTGTCACTGTTTATCTTGACAGGGAAACATTTTCAAACAGCTCTTTCTTGTCGGGGCAAAGTATTGCTGCAGAGTCAATTAAACATTCTTTAATGAATTCGCCTTCAGCGAATGGCTTGCCAAGTTTAGCAATTTTGTGGGACAGTACATAGCTAGCTCTCGCAAAAATGCAGTTTTGTGAAACGTCCTTGCTGCTTTTGCAACTGAGAAAGCAACTCTTTCAATGCACTTGCCCTCTGCTCAGAAGACATATTCCTATATTTTTCTGCATGCTTCGTCTGGAAATGTCGGGACAAGTTGTAGTCTTTCAAGACAGCGACGCTCTCTTTGCACATTAAGCACACAGCTTTCCCTGATACCTCAAATAAATAAAGATTTTGATGTCCACTCTTGCTGGAACACCCTACATGTATTGTCTACTTTTCTTTTAAATCTTTGAAAAACACATTTTTGCACAATTTCTAGCTAGCTACTATTTGTAACTGTGACGTTTGTGTGTTATCCTGTCAGTCACTGTCTGTCCACGTGCAATTATTTATATGTGCCTTCAAAATAAATGTCCCACAAGCGGTGGGAGTTAAATCATTACACAAAGCTAAGTATTCATTGGGCTTTTAATTTGAATAACATACCTTTTTCAAAACTTTACTTTCGCAAATTCTTTGATCTGAGCATGTTTCCGTGGCCCGTATTGAATCATGTCGCAGGCCGTATCCGTTCCCCGGGATGGCCTTTGCCCAGGCCTTGTGTAGATTGATGAGGGGGGGAAACAATTTCATCCATTTTAGAATAAAGCTGTAACTTGGAAAAAGTCAAGGGGTCTGAATACTTTCCGAATGCACTGTAAGCCTGGGACATCAACTATTCAAAGTTGGCATTAGTAGGAGTGACTATAGAATTCTATATTTGTTATTTAATTTTTGCAAATCACACTACTGTGAGGCGTGGCTCCATAACAGACGTGCACAAGACACGTACGGGGGAGGATTAGGGGGAAGATGTTATAGGAGATGATTGGTTGGTAGATTAAACCATTGTCTATGTGCCGGGAGTTTCTCCCTGTCTTTCTGTATTGGCTGACGAAGGCCAAGTTTGACGCGTTGGTCCACCAGACACTTAGCGCATTTGGGCGGAAGTGTCTGAGAACGAGATTAGTCGCATTGTATCCCCTTTTGCGCCTAACTCTGTCTTTTTGTCTCTCTTTTTCTCTGATTTATGGTTGACTGAACTGGAAGATCATTGTTGCCAAAGCACAAAGATTATCACTACTATGTCAAAACTCTCCTCTCCTCCTTCCTGTGTGTGTGTGTGTGTGTGTGTGTGTGTGTGTGTGTGTGTAGGTGGCCGTAACGTCACCATCTCGCTGCAGTCGAGGACGGGCCACACCCACATGCCGTCAGTGGTGGGCCTGCTGGTATTCACCCAGTTCTGGTTCTGGTTCCCCCTTTCCCACTTCCTCTCCCTGGCCTTCAGCCCCACCGCCATCATCGGGCTCAACAAGGACCTCAAGGTAAACAACGTGTGTGGGTGGGGTGCATCTAAAGTATATGCATGTACAGTTGAAGTGATTTTTACTATAATTAAATGTCAGGAATTGTGAACTGAGTTTAAATGTATTTGGCTAAGGTGTGTATATGTATGTA